>WUQG02450523.1:363-12952 GCA_011317285.2 Androctonus mauritanicus | reverse complement strand
CTATCCAGGCCCTCTTCAGTTACAATAATTGTGAATCTTCAAAATTTTCTATAACAAAATAAAAATTGTTTCAAAATCGCCATTTCTTATCTAAATTCAATTAATACTATAACATAATCTAAGTTTTACCTGAACACAAACCAGAAAGCAAATCTCATATAACCATACATTTTCTTAATTTCAACAGATCCCAATTTTTCACAAAATAAAAATTGTTTCAAAACTGCCATTCTTTATCTATCAATGATTCATTTCATTAATTTCTTATTGCACAGAACCATTTTTTTCTTTCTAACAAAACAACAAAAATATTACTATAACATAATTTTAGCTCTACCTGAATACAAACAAAAAACAAATCTTACTTAATTATGCATTTCCTTAATTTCAACATAAACTCCAATTTTTCACGAACACTCAAAAGGCCTAATGTGTTTAACCAATTCACATCAATTTATGTAAATTAATATATACCCCCTAGCGATTTTTAAAAAAAAAACTAAAACTAAAACTAAAACTCCCACCATACCTCCAGTAATTTTAATCCATTTTTATTATTTGTTATTATATTTTTATTATTTTTACTACTATACTTAATAAAATAAAATTCATAATATAACCTAGCTAAATAATGCATTTCTTGTTTCAATACAGATATTGCGTCTTTATCAATGTTACAATTATAATTCACACAATGAACAGATAATCCAGATTTCATTTGTTCTAAATTTATATAACACCTATGTTTATCTATTCTAATTTTTAATTGTCTTTTTGTTTCACCTATATAATAATGTTTATTCTCACAGGTACATTC
Organism: Androctonus mauritanicus; assembly: GCA_011317285.2. NCBI lineage: Eukaryota > Metazoa > Arthropoda > Arachnida > Scorpiones > Buthidae > Androctonus > Androctonus mauritanicus. The sequence goes on along the minus strand of WUQG02450523.1, from coordinate 12,135 downwards.
TACTTTATAAACTACATTATGTTTATTTATTGCTTGCTCAGTTTGTTGTCTTATAAATGTTAAATTCTTTACTTTAAACTGCATCAAAGGAGCTATACCTATATGAAAATCTTTAAAAAACTTCTTTCATTATAAAACCTGCTTTCCTCATATAACACACTGAAATATATTTTTTTAGTTTTATCCTTTTTTACTGCAATATTATTTTTATTAAAATTTTTTTCCCACTTCTAATTACCAATGCGGATAATCAGTGATTAAAAGAATCTGTCGCAAATAGAGATAGCTATGGAAATTAATCCAATATAATTGAATATATATATCACATCTACAGTTAAATTTATTAAAACTATGTTGGCTTAATGTACAAGTCTTTATTTAACAAAGTGTTACAAACAAGGACGTTTGGTTATAAAGCACTATGCAAAGCATACAGTTGCACGTGCGCACGCACGCACACATGCAACCACAGAAAGGAAGGAAGAGCAATAGTGCTACTTGAGATAAATGTAGAATTGTCCTTTTTCTATAGTTTGTAATTTTATTTGCATAAGTTGAGAAGTTTCTATATGGATAAAATATGATTCAGTGATAAAGCAGCCAGTTTGAAAATAATAATAATCAGATTTTCATTTACGAATTGTCACTTTACAAATACTTTTTACAGAATAATTTACTTTTATAAAATAAAGGATTCCTGTATAGATTACATTTTTTATTGTTAAAAATCTGCATATTTTCAATTTATTTCTGATCTATAAATTAAAAATTTGAATATATTTAAAACAGTTTCTTTCATTCTCTTAATTTTATATTATATTATTACTCAAAGGGGGGACTCCAAATGTAGGAAATAGTTACAAACTATTTTAATAAAGTCTATTGAAGTTATAATTATTAATTAGAATTAGAAAATAAATAGAATTTATTAGTAATTATTGGAATGTATTTCTTCAACAGTAATTACTAATAAATTCTTATAGAATTGTATTATTGATACAATTTATGAGATAGCAAAAACATTTCATTAATATATTTCTAAATGCATGAAATATTTTCATATTTCTTCATTTAAATTTTTTGAGTAATAATCTATAGGGAAGTTCTTGATTTATGATGGGGATGTGTTCAAAAATTTCAGCTGCAGTTCAAATCCATCATAACTTGGAACATCATTTTCCATAGGCACAGTGTTATAAATGGAGGTTAGTTTCTTACTTGCCAAAACTTAAAATATTCAAAATGTTTTTAAAAAATCATATATTGCATAATACAGTAATGTTCAATAAATGCTCTTTATTCTACAAAATAAGAAAATTATACATCTTGTATATATTAATAGTATATATAAGTTATATTTATATATCCAGTTTCTAGGGCAAACAATCAGTTTCTAGGACAAACAAAAAAACAATTAAAAAAATAAGAAATTAATTTTTTAATTGTTTATTTTTTCTAGAAAATTGACTAATTATTATGTAATGGAATTTACACTAGGCTCAACTACAAACTGTAATAAAGTCAGTAGTATTTTACAGTAGAGGATCATTGTTCAAGCTAGAAGCATGAGATCCAAACTGGATTATAATAAATTATTCAACTATATGTGATTTATTTTTCTGGTTGGGTTAGATTAATTTTAATCATACCACCAAATCACATAAGGGATATATTTGATGATAACCATTTTTAGAGATGATTATAGGCTAGATCCAGAGATCACTTGAAAAACTGGAAGTGTAGGACTGAAATTGAACTTGGATCTTCCAAGGCGGTGAACTGCTTTACTATGTAGCCATCCAGCTGACATTTGTTTGCAAACATTTCAGAATGCATTCTGAATTAAAACAAAATATCTAAATTAAGAAATATTGAAGACTGGCATGGTCACTGTTTATTTTCTATTGAATTATGCACTGCTTTCTTTCTTATAGAATACTGATTGATATATCATTCAGTATTCAGTGTAGTCTGCCTATGCATGATAAGATTAGCAGTTAAGTAAGAGATAGAGTTGAATGGTCTGGGCCTGAATCCCATCTGAAAAATCTAAGAGCTATGGAACTCACAATTAAACGTGAATACTCTGGATGCTATTTGACTATTCTGTCAATTGACCATGATTATTGAAAAATTATTGATGTCAATCATCATCATAGATCAGGGACTTCCCATAATGTGAGAAATGATATAATAATAAAATTTAACTTATCATAAATAATTATTTATTGAAAAATTTTTATTATTGTGTTTATGTATTTAATATATATAAAAATTTCATTATCAGGCTGAATTGGTGGTAGCATCAACACACAGTCTAATAGAAGCAGCTAATTCTTTGCTCCAGGGTCATTCTTCTGAAGAAAAACTCATTAGCTCTGCAAAGCAAGTAGCTAGTTCTACAAACCAATTATTGGTGGCATGTAAAGTAAAGGCTGATCCAGAATCTAAAGCAATGAAAAAACTTCAGGCAAGTTTTAAAGTATTATTTATAAATCTTAAATATTAAAATTAATTTAGCATTACAATTAATTAAATAAAAATTTATGATTTTCTCTTTGAACAGTCTGCTGGTAATGCCATAAAACAAGCAACAGATAATTTAGTAAAAGCGTGCCAACATTCATTAGGTAATGACGAAGAACGAAATTTGGTCATCAACAAGCATATGGTAGGCGGAATTGCACAAGAAATTATAGCAAGAGAGGAAATATTGAGGAAAGAAAAAGAACTAGAAGAAGCTAGAGGACGTCTGGCAGCACTGCGTCGAGCAAAATATGGAAATAAATCTCCTGATGAGTATCATGGATTCAGTTCTCCTTAAACTTATTTAAAGTATCATTCGATATTCTAAATAATGGTGCTATTTGCTTGAAAAATAATAAACTTGGCTTTTTCAATTTTATAGCAAAGAATCATTAAATATTTTGAATATGAACTATGCAGTGTTGTTATAATATATCATTCCATGTAACAAAATATTTCTGTAAAATATAATATTTTGCTTTATATGTTCCCAAAATATTAGTCTACAAGAAATACATTTTTAACTTATTTTTAATAAATGTGCCATATAAAATATAAACACTGAAAGTCATGTTTAATCCTTCTCTTGTTTTTTAATAAAATAATTTTATATTTTAGCATTGTTTTAATTATATTAAAAAGAAATTAGTCATATAGTTTTTCAGTTATTTCTCTCATTTTTGTTAGTTTTAATTCTTTTTGATGAATTGTTTACATTTAAAATGACATATGACCATTTTTTTTTTATTATTATTAAATGTTGTTATACTATATATTTTTTAAGTTTGGAAATAAAGTTCACAATTTTTTTTGTTTCAGATACATTTTTTAATGTCTATCAATAATTCACAAATACAAAAATAAGTATTAGATTATTATTTTTACTAAAATATACTTTAAAGAATTTTTGCCCAATATTAAAAAAATAATGTTTAATTGTAAATACAAATTTACTGTTTTGTTGTTAGTGTATCAGAGTTTTATTTTATTCCGTTGTATTTATAAATAACTAAATGCAAATGGAGTAACATGATCATTATTATTATTTTTTTTTTATATGATAATGCTAAATCAATTTATTTACAAAGATAAATTGTAGCTTTGTATGCCAAGATTTTACTTGACTAATATTTTTATAATTTTATATAGTTTTAAAATTAAATAATAATAATAATAATACCAAATGTTATTGGAATCCCACCATATGTGATCTAATGAGACTGAATTGCTATAAGAATGAATTATAAGAAATCTCCTTTGATAAACATATATTGAAATTTACTCACATTATTGAAGAGATAATGTAATTTAAATTAAAATTCTGAAGAATAAGTTTTTATTAAACTGACTTTGTGCAATATTTGATCATACTATGGTTGGATTTCATAATATTTTGTTTTATTAAAAGTTTTTGTATTTGATTTTTTTTATCTTTTTGCAGATTTGTATTTAATATAATTAAAGCTTTTTTTAATCTATAATGATAAAAATTAATTCTGTAATGTTATAAAAAGCAAAATATATTTTATATGTATTGAATATAAATATATTGTTTTAAATTCTAAAACAATATATCAATCAAAAAAAAGGTATGAAAATGTAAAATGATATATTTACAATTTATCATTGTTGAACAAAATAATAATTTATTTTTGTAATTATTTTTACACTGCAGAGAATGAAATATCTAAAATTTCTATTCTATCATAACTGTTAATTTATGAGAATTAACCTCTCAGAAATATTGTATAGTGTTTATTCCAAAAGTTGTGAAGTAATTTTGTAAAATATTGTAACTGTGGTGGAAAAATAAAAATCTCTCTCCAAAATAATTACAGTTTCAATTTTGTTAATTTGTTAATTGTACTATATAATATACAGATATAAAAAAAAATTCATTGCTTGGAGTGCATTATATTTATAATTTTTATTATAAATGAAACAGCAGAGATTCTTGTAGATTGGCTGTAAAAATTAAAAGTTTATTCGAATAAATCATCAAAAAAGACTTCATCATATATGTTTGTTTAAATGAATGATTAAAAATATTTATAGTATTATAGAATATTCGTGACAATTCTATAAAAGAAAACATAATAAACAAATATACGAAAGAAGCCAAAATTGGATATAAAATAGAACATATTTTTTTAGAAATAGATTCGAAATTAATTCTTATACATCATTAATTAAGTCTATTATAATTTTGAAATTAGGATTTATTTCGATTAAAAATAAATGCTTCTTAAGCCGAACTAGATGTCAAGAATATATTCAAAAAACTAAAATTTTAACAACTGCTAATGAAGTTTTCTTTTATCTATTTTAAAAATTTTACGATTTTAGAATAAATAATAATCATCATTGAAATTTCACTCAGAAATACATGGCCCCGCCCCTTAGTAATCTCAGATTCGAAATTTCGTAAAATATACAAAAAAAAAAAAAAAAAAAAAAAAATACATGGCCGAAGATATATATGGAGTAACGAGTATTTTTTTACATTGTCGACGTAACAATTAAATATTTTTTTTGCTCGGAAAAGGTAAATTGCTTGTCGAATTTTGATACAGTTGATTCCCGGTTAATTGGGGCAGCCGCATTTTTGGGCCAAATCTCAAAGAACGGAAATCAAACTAATACATAATTTAAACGCTTAATTGAAACAGTAACAGAAAAGGAATTTAGCAATTTTTGACACATTTTAGGGATTTTTCGAAAGTATGTCAACATTAGGTATAATTAACTAATATTTGACAACACTAGCGTGATAGGAATCCGTTATCTATCGTCATGCGTCTGCTTAAATTTGGTATACAAATGTTTTGTGTATACAAAACATTTAAATAATATACAAAATACATACAAAATAATAAATTTTTACATAACATACAAAATAATAACATACATACATACATACATAGCATACAAAATAATAAATTTTTTATTATTTGTAAATTTGGTATACAAATGTTGGCCACCTCTGGTATAGGATAATCCTGCATGGAATTAGAGACTATCGACGGCGGAGCATAGGTTATGACACGACTCATATTTAAAGTTTACCGAGTTGCAGGGATGTTAGCGATGAGATGTGTGCGCTCTCGGATAGTGCTAACTGCAGCTCGGAGACCGCTATGGACGGACACCGCCGAACGGCCGAAGAGTAGTCGGGGCGAGGGGAATCGACCGCCGACAACGCAACAGTATGGACGGAAGGAATGACGCATCTGATCTCACTAGGGCTCTAAATAGCAGGTATGCTCATCCGCCATTTTTGGTCTTCGCACATTCATCGATCTAATAAGAATAGTTATTGAACTTTTATAAGCATTCATTTCTTGCGCAATTCGTAAAGAAAATACTTACCATATAGTCTGTTATTGGTTATCCTGGTTTATAGGTATATTTGTTGATATGATAAATAAATATTAGTAATTTCGATAAAATATTGTTATTAATGTTATCAATGATGTTTTATTTAATTCCGTATTTTAAGAAACCGAACTGATATCATATGATGGATGCATTTACATTTTAAAACAATTTATACTCTAAGTTATATATTCCTCTTTAAAATAGCACATTTATAAAATCATATTTCTCCTGTAAGAGTGCAACCCGTAAGGTACTTTGTAATCAATAGATCAGTATATGGCAAATAGAAATAAACTATACAAGATTTCTTATTGATTAAAAATTGTTATGCAAAGATTTTTTGGTAAAACAGAAGCATTTTTATTTAACAGTATTATTAATTACCTCTTGCTGGCTAATTTTCATCATACCAAACTTGTTCAAATTTTTAGCAAGTTCGTATTTGACAAAATTAGTTATAAACTCCTTTATAAAAATGCTTTAAAACAAATATTTATTAATTTGGTGATTATTTAATTTTTGTTTAATTATATATGTAAAAAGTTTTGATAGTTGAATGTACTTTGTTATAGAATATAATAATATAACTAATATTAAAAAGAAAACAGTTTTATTATATTTTTAAATAATTATCTCTTTTTAAAATCGTAGAACATTTTTTATAAATAATTACTACTATAAAGAAATATTTTCATATTAAAATTAAGAAAAGCAAATAACTGCAATTGGTGAAAAAACAAAATCAACTCGATAAAAAAATTATTTCAACATATTACATAACAGTTTTTTAGCAATTGAACCTGACTCACAACTACATTTTTTTTTTTAACTTTAGCCTTTTCGTGATTTTAGAATAGGTTTTTAATTCTCATTGTATGTTAACTTCGACACTTATTTCATAAAGCTTCAAATTTGCTATTAGTTTCCATCCGTCACGACAACAATTCTGTATCCATTTTGTACTTCTAATTGCATTTTTTGTAAATATAAAAAGCTGGAACCCTTTTGAAAAGCTATTTGTACAACTCGGAACTGAAACAATCTCCCATATCAGCAGAAAAGTGCACAAATCATGATACGAACGTATAGCAACTACTGACCAAAAATGGCGGCCGATGAGTATACCCTCTATCTAGAGCCTTAAAAGTGGTTTTGACGTCATACCGTGACATTAAAACCGCTTCAGTCCTGAGTCTATATGGATTCAACTTTACCGCGACGTAAAATCGAGGTAACGCTCATCAATTATATCGATGCATTTTGTGAATCGTTGGCAACTTTGAGTCATGATGGCGGGATTTTCTATCGTTAAATCGTATCCCCTTAATTAAATTTATATAGAAACATTCGTATTTCTTATCCAACTTTTTTCCTTCCTCGATTTTGTTAGTTTCCTCGTTTATAGCAGTTGTTAATATCATTTCGTGAACAGCGAATGTCTTTCGTTGCTTGACTCCATTTTGTTCAACTTCCTCGATTTTGCTTTACACGAAATGAATCATGGGAATAGCGCTAAGAAAATCTTGGGGAAAGCGTAGCTTACCGCGACAGTGGGAACCAGCAAGAGGAATTTCCTCTGCATTTATCCGCGGCGGTTTTAACTGTTCCGTTTTCCGCGACGGATAGTGGGAACCAACTTTAAGTCACTTAAAATAAAACAGTTATTGTTTTCTTTCAGAAATCATTCTTAAGTCAATAATTCAATTTTATTTCCTTTAGAAACGAAACGGGATTCGTTCTGTGAAAACGTTTTATAAAGTGAACTTATAAACGTGCAATTCTATCATATTTTTTTTCGTAATTACTGAAGTAATCGCGAACAATTATTAATTTTACATCAGATCAAGGATCCTTGCTTCAGACTGATAACAGCCATTTTGGGTTCTCCAGCACTTTCTGATCAGATATGACAATCCATTTTTACATAACAGTCTTAGTTACAACCATACCAAAACTGCTTTAGCTAAATATGAGTCACTCTCATCCATGGTCACTATTAAACTCATTTGGTTACAATTCAAGGATCTTGGTTAAACTTGACGACAGACACCATGATATCGAAGTAAATTCTACGTCTGATTGACAACTTTGAGTATCAGATGGCAGGCAAATCAGTAGCTATTTTTCAGAAACTCATCAAGGGAAAAAAAACGAATTAAAAATCGTGATTGATTTATTTTCACGAAATAACCGCTAGGACATATAGAATACACATGTCGGCGGGACAAGACATATTTGATTTAGCATTTCTTTTGTTTTTAAATTAATAATAAATATTGCAAACTTGTCATTTCCAATACGATGTTCAAAATCTTCGATACAAAGTATCATTTATTAATTTTAATAATTTTACTATGGAAATCGGGAACATTAGAAACATGTCTTGTCCTTAAGAAAGTTTTGAAGTTTCTGTTTTCATGTATCTCTTTTTTTCCTTTCCCATGTTAAGTCTTTGGAAGAATCTCGGTACCTTTTCTTCTTAAATATTTTTGTTCCTAAAAATTTACCGTAAATCTAACTTAAAAAAAAGATAATCGAGAGAATTACTTGTAGTATTGTCTTTAAATAAAATACTACAAGTAATTATTTTACTAGTACTCCTCGCACGATCTTTACAGCTTTCGATACAGCGGCATGAGTAAATCAATATTCAATATGAGTAAATAAATATTCGTTCTCTCGATTATCACTTGTTTAAATGAGATTTACTGTTAATTCCTAGGAAAATTTAATTTTTCGAACAGTGATACTTTTAATCTGTTTAATAGGATGTTATCAACATAACTTATTTAAAACATGGCGTTTGATGTTGCAAAGAATTTTGATATAAACCATATATAAAACATTACTGGAAGACAACAAAACATCTAATTTTAAACTATATATATATATATATATATAGAATTATATTTTATACAATTATATTATTACCGCAATAAATCTACTTTGTATTACACTTAAACAAGGTTCATAAATTTTGGATCATATATCATGTATGGATAGAAATATAAACTTTATTATAAATATGGAATAATAACATGAAAAATGGTAATTTTTAAATTATGTGTGTACAATAAACTTTCATCACTGTTTTTGTTATAACTTTTATTTAAAAATTTATGTTAAAATAAGAATAAAATAAAACTGAGGCTGTGTCCTTCAGTTCGAACATATACGACGAAAAATTTCACTTAATAAAAACATTTAGGATTAATAAAATTGGGAAAATAATAATAATAATAGTTGGAGTGATAAAACTGAAATAAAAATTTTAAAATATTCCTTATATTTAGGTTAACTCTTTCCCTAATTCTTTTATACTTGTTTAAGTCTAGATTAGATACTTATTTCTGAATCATTTTTTTAATTTGTCTTTAAAAATTTGTAATATTCTTTAAATAAATCCAATGAATTACCCTGCAATAAATAAAATTGTATTATCTTTCCTGTTGAATGCTATAGAAAAATTTTGTTTTAAGCAAAAATTAGTAATGCTTACGTTATTTTTTAAAATAGTTTCTTTTGGAATTCCTTCTTTCATTTTATTGTAGACATGTAGAAACATGTTTTTGCTGAAAGACTTCCAAAACATAGTACTTTCTAAAGGTAATGGGAAGCCACAGGCAGTTAATACATACATCAGATTACACAATCCTCTCTGTAGTAAATTAATAAGTTGAAGAATTCTTGGAGTATATCTTTCCTAAAATTGTTATCAAGATAATATTATGACTTTCTTTTTAATAATGAGATAAAAAAAATGCTTTATTATATGACTTACCCATAATTCGGTTAGAGATTGGTCGTTGGCAGTCCCAGAACGAATAATGCAACAAATAAATGCTTCTAATTCCCATTCTTCCAACTGAACTCCGTTTTTCAACATATAATTTAGAAGGCATAAGAGGATAATTACAGGATTCTTATATTGAAGTTTCTCGAAAGGAATTTTTATTCCTACACAATATGCGAACAGATTCCATCGAAATGCTTTCAAATCTTCACCACCAGACAGCAATTCTTCCAAGTTAGGTATAATTCCTTCAAAATAAAACGCGAATAATAATCAGTAGATAACTAAAATTTTAATTTAACTGAATAAAACATACCATCAAACTTCTGTTCGTGTATTCCTACTACTTCAGGTTCATCTAAATTTGCTTCTTTGTGAAAGCACCATTCGTTTATCTTAATATTTTGCTCTTGAAATAAAATTGCATACATCCGTTGCCTCATTGGTCTATACAAAAGAGCGGAAGATGGTAGAGTTGGATCTGAAATGTCTTCTAAATGAACTTGTTCTGTATACATACGATCTTTTAAAAGTTGATAAAAACCGCGTGGTACTTCACATAATATCCATTTTTCTTTAATTATACTGAGAGCACGAGATAAAACATTGCTATCAACATCACCATCACCATCAAAATCATCGTATGAGCAATTAGTTTCATATACAGTTAAACCCTTAAATAGAAGTTCTTCCTCTATGCCAGTTATTTTTGATATTTGTGGCAATTCTTCAATTGTGCCAGTCCACATCTTTTCTTTTATGAATTCTGCAACTTTCTCCATTAATAATATGTCAGTCCTTTTATGCTCGTAACCTATATAGTTTTGGAAAAATAGCAATTTATCGAATGTAATGATATTATTTCCTACCAAACAACTGAGTAGTTTCAGTTGTGAATGGCTTAAATTAATTTTTTCGATGAACTTCTGAGAACTATACATATTCGTTTCCATAACTGAAAAATTTAACTTTCTAAATGATAACAAGCATCTTATATCAAACATCAGATAATCTGCATTCATGGAAATAATTCCTAAGCAGTTCCTTTGATTTTTAGTAATATCAGCCAATTTGGTGTATATGTTTTCGATGACGTTGTAAACTTCACAATGGCATTCATATTTAAGGATAAAAGGAAAATATATTGTGTCTTGAAAAATAAACTGTGATCTAGGAAGAATGCTTTTCTTTCCTAATTCGAAAATTTCACGTATTGGTTCGTAATCTGCTATGATCAAATTTTTCCATTTATTTTGATCAAAACATCGCATTTCGCCTCTGAAATAAAAAATTGGTTCGATGCCCAATTTTCGGAGAAAATTCACAAAATATTTAAATCGTTGAATGAGCAAATTCCAATTCCATCCATAGAAACAATCTTCATTAAAATATTTCAAGAGATTAATATTTGTGCAATCTACTAATAATGTGCATTTTTCGTGATGTAATATCCAGTGTTCTACAGCTAAGCGTGCAAGAGACACTTTGGTATAGAGACCATGTTTTTGTAAATAAGCAAACCAATCTTTTACTGCCATTTTATCTGAAAATGATAAAAATAAAGTAATGAAAGTAGTATTTTAGAATATACGTATCAAATAGTATTCAATAAATTAATTTTTTATGTTGTGTTATTTATTAGAGTTTAGGAAACTTTATTCCAAGAGATTTTTTGGATAAAATTACATTCCATCCTGAATGACACTAAAGCTCTTTTCACACTGGCAACGATAATGACCAAAGACTAAAAATAGCAACCAAAAATAAAGATTACTTCTTTTCACTTATCGCTTAGCTGTTCACATCAGTTGGAAGAAGAGTATGATAATTTTTATCGAGCATATGCAAATGTTTGTTTTAATAGTCAGCAAATGTGGACCCATTTGTGCTAACGTTAATTCTTCGACGAAAAAATTAGTAAATTTATTAATAAACCCCGATAATCTTTATGAGAAGCATCATACAGCCAAGGTCTCTCTCGTACGGCCGAAATCAAAATTTCTTTCATTTTACTTTATAAAAATGCTTCTTCTTGATTGATCAAAATAGAACGACAACGATTAAGGGAGGGGGCC
>WUQG02450512.1:0-12955 GCA_011317285.2 Androctonus mauritanicus | reverse complement strand
GTTTGCATATTTTTATTATTCATAATACAGAATATATAGAAGATAAAGATGTTATTTCTAATGTGTTATGGGGAAAGAATCTAGTTAGATTGCTACTATACTCACCCATGAGATCGTTTTTGCCTCACTGTTTACTTATATCAGTTCTGTTGGGTAATTCATTTACATAATAAGGAAGAATTTTTAGACAGAAATTGCTAATTTTTTAAAAATTCTGGAGCGAATATTCTCCTAACAATCGCAAATTTCCTACAGAACATTTCAACCTCACATTGATTATATTCACATATGCCATTTTCATTCTAAAATAAAAATGCTGTATCTCGTTAAACCATTAGAATTTCATTTTAACAATTAAGTATTTTACTTGGAACATAAGTTCCTACAATTATAAATTGCATAGTCACACATTTTAGTAGAACAATAATCGGGAGTAGCATTGCAAGATTCATTACAATCCATTTTAATGGAGTGTGAAAATTAATTCTAGACTATATGGCATAATCTATGTATCATTCAAAATTTTACTCATATATTCTGTATTATGAATAATAAAAATATGCAAACAATAAGCTGTTAGCATGAGGAATTTTCATATTTACATCTGTGTATAATGCTGTATTGTCAAAATTTTTATAGCGAGATTAACAGCGTAACTGAACAATTCTGCAATCATTGGGCAGCTAGTGGCAGGATTTGTTTCGCCCCCACAAGTACTCTGCCTGAGTAGAAAGCAAATACAATTCTTCTTATTTTAGTTTATCATGCAGAGTTTTTTTTTCTTCTTCGCATAGATTATTACTAAAGTATTAATTTGAGAACAGTTTTATTATATGTATTTGCATATGCATGAGACTGCCTTAGCTATGTTTAAAATTAATTATAATTTAGCATGATTTTGGAATTTTGCTTAAAGTAAATCGCGAAATTTTCATTGAATTCTGTCCTTCAGATAGTTATACAAAAAAGTTTACTCAGGATTTTAGAAAAATATTTTTATGATCGATAAAATAAATTATACATTCTACAGAATAAGTTGATATAAAATAAAAAGATACAAATTATCAAGATAAATAAAAATTATTTTTTTTATTTAAAATACAACAAAATATATCTCTCTGTGTTGAATTACCAGTATATTTTATGAGGTTTTTCTACATTTTTAAATACATATACTGGTTGTGAAAGCAAAATACCTTTGAAACTTCTCTTCAACAAACTTAAATTATTCTTAATTAAAATACACTTCAGAAAAAAATTTCCCTTTTTAATTATTTTCTTCTGGAAGTTCCTCACTCCCATATAGCACATTTATCATTAGGATTCATTATACTTCCTGGAGGACAGTGGTAAGCTCTCGAAAATTCTTCGCTGTTGTATAGAATTTCGTTTAAACTAGAAAATAACAAAAATATTTTCATGTTTGCAACTCAAATAGCAAACTCTTATATTGTATATATGTTTGAATGTAAGTTTCTACCTGACTGTATCTTGCCCAAAGTTTTTCTTGTTTCTTATTTCGCACATTGTCTGAAATTTATTTTATAATATATAAAAATGCATAGTTTACGTAACTGTATGCTTTATAATGCATTAAGAAATGCTAAAATTTTATAAATACCTGTGCAAATCTTAAGAAGAATAACTGCTCGTTAGTTAAGTGAATTTCTGGTAATGAAGTATCTTTCTTGTGCTCCAGTAAATAATCTTTATAAGCCTAGCAAAGAATTAAATATATATTTTTAAAATTTCTTCCTGAAAATCTGGGAGAAATTCAATTTCAGAAGTATGAAGAAATAATACTAACAGAGTAAGCAGATTTTAATCCAACATCATAAGAAATCATGTCTTTCAATATTGTTGATTTATTTGCCTGGTAAAAAGGATGATGTAAGAATGAAATGCAGAATAAACATTAAAATATAAAATAATTAATTATAGAAGAAAGCAAAGTACTTTTTGCAATGATGAATATGAAGAGTACATAATTTGCTGTCCTTTGAAACACCTCATCTTTTCTTTGTACTTATATTCATCCTTTTTGGAAATTATATCTTTGTCCGAAATTTCTTCCGATTCTTGATACACTAAATTAAATAAAACAGGATTAAGAAATAATAATTAAACTTTGCTTTAAATAATATAAACTCTTTCTGCAGTTCATTAGTAAAACTTACAATTTTCATGATAGGCAGAATACATACTCCTAGCTAAAAATGTTCCTAATCCTCCAAATATTAAAGATCTGAAAAAATGCAATATTTATTTTTTTCTGCATTCACATAATATTTATGAGAAATATAACTTACTTTGGTGAATCGATATTATCAATATCTGTCAACAACATCCCAGCAGATACAACTACAATAAGAAAAATTTACATTAAAAGATCTTTAAATATGATTAGTAAATTAAACATTTAAAAAGATCTCACCTAATATATTATGGAAAATGCTATATTTTATCGTAGGTGACAAAGGAGGATACACGAGAAAGGGACTGAAATGACCTTTTTTAGATTATTAAATTTAAAACTTATTATTTAAAACAAATTTAGTTTAGTTTTTTACCTCATTAAAGGTTTTGTATGTTGAACAAGGGAAGGAGAAGCTGTTAGCAAGAAGAATGATCTTTCTACCTGAAGCAATGCATCCACAAAATCGTCCTCTCTTATGTTCAACTAATACAAAAATTAAAACATAATGAATTATTTAATAATTTTATGCTGATTATTATAATTATAATTCACGAGCAATATCTACCGATCTCATAAAAACTTTGAAAACGGGATCATCCATATTTTCAGAGTTGACAATTTCAATGACCATGTTCTCCATCTATTAATTTATAAATGATTTTACATTCCAAGAAATGTCATTAGTAATTTATTGTAATTAAAAGATATTTCTAACCTTACTTCTCAAGAACATTTTTGAATCTTTTTCCAACCAATTCTGAGAGATCAACATTTCTTTGAAGACATCTTTTAAATATTCCACTATACTCACTATCTGTAGAAAAAAAAATATTTTTAAAGTTAAAAAAATATTTTCTGACTAAAAAAATTTGTGTAAATTGTTTAATGGTCAAAACGTTTTTATTTAGAATAATTATCATCATTTTTACTGTTTACAATTTGGTCTTGATGGACTGTTTAAGAAAATGGAAGGAAAAATAAACTTGACAGTTCAGACCGGATGATTCCCTTATAATTATCTTTAGTAACGAAAAAATTATGTACATAGTCTAACAGGCAAATTGTTTGAATATAAAATTACAGATAACAATGAGATTTTAAATAATTCCGAGAATTATAATTGATTATATCACCAGATCAGAAGGAATTGAATAATTGCATGTCATTACAGCGGTAAACTAGAGGCAGTACGATAAATACACAGGATTTATGGTAATTTTAGATAATCGTCATGCTATTTTATTATGTTTTGAAGCGAAAATAACAACTCGTAAATATTTTATAATTTAGCGAGTTAGCAAATGTACACAGAAAATAGAAACACTTAAAAATTTCGAGATCATATTTACCTCGCTCCTCATATCGGCACGAACACTGCTATTGATAAAAGCCACGGTGACTGGCATTCTAAAGACTTCACTAGTGATGTGAACGCATTGCTTCCATTCGTCAAAGAAATATTCTCTCTTCCTGTACAGATAGTTCGGATCGTCTTTGACATATGGCAGTATAGTTTTGTAAGAACGTCTGAAACTTGTATCCAAAAGTGGAAGTAAATCTATGACGAATCTCCACATCAGGTAATTATCTACAACACTGCAAAACACGATGTTTTAGTCTGTAATTAACCATAAATTTATATTCAGAATCCTAACTAACCTCTCTTCGACACTTTTTATGAGTTTAAAGATTCTTTTCAATCGTTCTGGTTCACTCACTCGAACTAAAGTACCACCCACATCATCTTGGATGTTTATTCCGAATCCAAATGTCTTTCTGAACCAGGTTTCCCAATTTAACTGTTAGATAAATATGCAAAAGATTTAATTTACTTAAATAGTTAATGCTGTAAGAACATTTTAAAAAGTTATTTTGTTTACCCCAGGAAAAATTTCTTCCATTTTATCTAGAGTAGTTTCTATGTAAGTAGAATCGAGAACTTGTTTTGTAATCTGTTAAAATTTTCACATAAAAGTTTTAAAATTTTATAATTATCATCATAATGTGAGCATGGATTTTATATAAAAATCATATGTTACCTACTGGCACCTTCTGACGCGCCGCGATTCAGCGCGACGTGTGCATAATACTATTAATCCCGTTATTTTATATCAGGACTGATTAAATTATTAGTGATTTAGATAAAATGATTGATTTTCTAATATTATATTATACATAGGGTTGGCGGAAGCAGGCGTTCAAAGCTTGCATTGCAGGCGAGCGTTATTACAAGCTGGGCATCATTTCGATGTGTTAGTATGAAGTTTCATTCTTATAAATAAATAAATTGCCATTTGATTGGGGACGACCATTTCAGCTTTGCAGGTGGGAAACATCTAGCCTAGCACCGGTCCTGATTATATAAATCCATGACAAGCGAGCGATCGTTTCCTTCAGTTAAATGCAACATTATTGAAGCGGCGCGATATGCTTGGCTTCAATAACAATATACTTTTAATGCTGGTGCTCGGGTAGTAAGTAACATAAGATTACTTGAGTTGGAATTACATTAGCAAGATTTGTTTCAAATTCCATGAGATCAGAAGCATCTCTCCTAGCAGCATCAGGTTGTACACCCATTTGCACCAACGAGTTTAAGATAAATTTATGGTAAGCACTCTTTTCTTCAGTATGGAGGAAAGTGTTGTCATTAAAATAATATTCATCTTTTAATTGAGTCATCTTGACATCCCGCTGAAATAATAAATAACTGTAAATTATAAATTCTTTAGGCATAAATTAAAAATGTCCACTTACAGGATATACTGTAATCAGAATTTCTGGAGATTGACTAATGATACTAGTTTCGAAAAATGGATTTCTTCCGTGTGCTGATAGCACACCTAATTTTATGTGAAAATTTGGGTTCCTTCCTCGATCTGATATTGGCCATTCTCCCAAACCCGAAGTTCTAAGTAGCATTACAACTGCATTTCTTGTACCTTCTAGTTCTGCAATGCATAGAAAAACTCACAAAGTTTGTTCAACTTTGTAATTTGGTAAATTTAATTAATATTAAAAATTATTTTTAAAATACTTTTGTTGATGCAAGCGTAATAGAAATTTTTGGCTTGCTCCAAATTACGATCCTCGGATTCCTCAGGCGTCTCTAGAAGATCTAAGTGAAAAAAAAAGTGAATTAACACAGGAAATTAGACATCAAAAGCATCACTAATATGAGTGGAATCTGTAAATTAGCATTACAGTTAACTTAAATTACTACTGTAGCAGTATTAATCATTAAAGTGCTACTTCCATTGTTGCCATTTATTTAGGAGTAAAGTTAAGATCATTAAGATATTCAGCAATTTTCGTTTGATAAATATGTTTGGTTGTCCTTTAAATATGTGCAAAAATATATTTTTGCTTCTGATATACGAGTATTGTGATACTCGTCACCAGAAGTGAATATATGTGGGTATTGTGATAAATAAATAAATAAATAAATAAACGATATTCCTCTAGTGGAATATTTTAGAAGAATTTAATTATTAAATTAATGTTTATTTAAAAAATATTCCAGTAGGGGGATTCTCGTCACGATTATCGATCTTCAATTATGGATTCCTCTGATTAGTTTGTTCAAAGAACTAGTTTTTAACATTTAAAACACAATTTATAAACAAAATTTTTGCGTTTATTTTTCGCGAAATAATTAATAATAATTTTTTTTGTTAATATCCAGCGTTAATGACGAGCTCATGCTTACTTTTTATGGAAAGAAAAATGCTGTCTCGTATATCATCCATAGAATTATGATGGCTGTTCTCATTTCCCAGAGCGTGATGTTTCTTATAAGAACCACAAGCGAATTGATAGAAATCGTTGCACGGTTTAGATGTCGTATCAAGGTTTTCGTATAAGAAAGCAGCTAAAAAAAAATCACAAATTATAATTTATTCTAATCTTACACATTAAAATGTGTAAAATTAAATTACTCACTTTGCTTTATACATGCCGGACTCATACAGATTTTCGGTTCTATATTCCTCTTTCTTACTGTAAAATTCGGAAAATTTTATATATATATATAGGAATTTTATTAAAAGTGTTTCATGTGCAAAACATAACTCACACGTTGCATGGATGCTGACGATTACGATGATGATTAAAATTAAGAATAAAGCTGCTACCGCCACTAACAGAACCTTTTCCAATAGACTCCTCCGTGTCCAAACCGTTAATCTCCTTAAAAAAAAAGTGAGATAATATTCATTTTAGAATATATTTAAGCACGTAGATAATTAATTATCTGTCCTTGTTTCTTAAATATCATCAGAGTTCCCAAGTAGATACTTTCATCAAAATATGTCGATCAATTTTCTAGCAAGGTCATCCTCATCTAGTAAACTGCTTTCATTTGACGATTAGTAATAATATATTGTATCGACGTGAAGTAGATAACACTTGGAAACTAAATTTATGAGTTTTTCAACAAAATAAAGAATAAATAATCATTTAATGCAGATAGCATGTGGAGTTTTTACTGTCTTTCGTTAATTATATTTAATTACCTAGTAGGGGTCAAATATATAAATAGAAAAAAATGTTAAATTATTCAGTAATGATGATTAATCGTATAAAAAAAAAAAAAATGAATAAGGCTCGAGATAATGATCCTTTACAACAATTACTTTAAGGTAGATAAGATTAGGAAGAATAATTTTTTGTTGAGGATTTTCTTCAATGACGTTAACCTGAAAGTCAGGGTCACAATATTGCAGCAACGTGTGGTTTAATTAGTGCAAGGACTAAATGTCCTTTGTACGTTGTAAAGGGAAATTTATAGATTTTAATTACCTTTTTTTTAATATAATATAATTGCAGCAGTTAACGTTTAAAAAATAATGTTTTCTTTATAGTTTAAAAAATGTAAATTATGATTTAAAAAAAAAGATGTTGAATGACGTGAATGATGCGATAAAAATTGGAAAATAAAAGCGGTTGTTGAACTGTATAAAAGGGCATTATGTTTAATAATTATTAAAAAGTATAAAAAATTTTATTGTATTTTTTTAATTTAGATATTAACAATGAAAATAAGTCTAGTAACATCGTTGAAAATACTCACTTTGCACGAAAATAAGAAGACATAGATTTATTGTTACATTTATCTGCAAATATTTTTGCATATTTAATTGAAAAAAAAATATTCTATTCATAACCAATATGACGAATGTTATAATGGTTATGGATAGAAAAACTACACTGTATAAAACTGTACTGTATAAAAACTAACTGTATAAAACTATAAATAGTTCCATAGTTGTTATAAAGAAACTTCGGAAGATTCAACGTCCGCCATTTTTAAATGAATAAATCTACATCATTAATTAATCTTATTCTAAACTGGATTTTAATTGCCTGATCGTATTGTTAAATTTTATAAAATTTAATCAAGTAATTCAAAAGTTATTGGAGAGAAATGTTTGAAGTTTGAATGTTCTCCATTTTTAAATGGGTGAAAACAAAAAAAAGTTAACTGATGTATCTTCGATATTATCATTCAATTCCCTGATCATCCTCCTAGATTTTACAAAAATCTAGTAAATAATGGTGGAAATCCATTCTGTGAATTAAGTTTAACCATAAAAATCTCAAAGCACATTCACAGGTTAACTAAAGATAAAGTTAAACCGCGAATGTGCTTTGAATTTTTTGTGTCTGAATCTGGTAAAGAGTTCAGGATATATTAAGAGATTATTTCGGAAGTTTGAATGTGCACCATTTTGAAACGGTTGTAAATAAAGGATTGATGAATGGGCATCTAAATTAACTTTAATGGGAGAACATTTTTAGTAAATTTCACGAAAATATATTAATTCTAGATGAGGAACACAGAATGACTAAAACTAGTCATAATCATCATATTTTTCACCCATTGCTACATACAGGGTGTATCAGAATATTCCGTAAAAAATTTGCTAGTTAAAGACCCCAAAAGAAATCAAAAAGTTCAAACATAGGAGCTAAACTAGAACAATTTTTTACAGGATATTCTGATACATCCTATATGTAGCAATGGATGAAAAATATGATGATTATGATTAAAATTTACTTGCTAGAAAGAAAATATTTAGGCCTATGCTTGATATAAGTTATCTGATATCAAGCATCAAGTTACGTTTAACAATAATTTTATAAAGGTATAAATATGAGTCTCATAATTATGAGAAAATTGAATTAAAACTTAAGGTCAATATTCAAGCGATTTTGGTTTGGCTCATCAGGATAAACTTATTTTCGTTTATAAATTAATAAATTTTCTAATGACTACTGATTCAGATATAGAATTGACCTTGATTAAAACAAACTTAGACTTCCCTTTCCCTTGGATATTTTTCTACTACTATGAAAATTATATATATATATATATATGTATATATATGTATTCCTAATCTTAAATTTATATCCTGACTGCAAGCTAATTATCAAAATATACCATTAAGAAGAATAAAATTATTATATAAGTTTTGAACTCCATTCAAAACTTACATAATAAGTTTGGCTCTGTTGCATTTTTTGACCCTTGTTGTAGTTCGTCCTTTTTAGAAATGAATGAAAATGGTGTAACGTATTTTTACTAAATTTAATTAGATCATTTTAGTTTTTGTTAACAACAATTTAAACATTAGCTTCAAGGTTAGAAGTAGCTGAATAGAAAAAAACACGCCATTTTCTATACTAGCTTCTCTTCACAAGGAGATTTTCGAGAATGTTTTTATGCAATAATATTTATGTATTAAAATTATTCGATAAATATTTTTTTTATCAAAATTTATTAAATAACACATTTTGATATCAAGATGATAGTAAAGCGTAAAAATGCCAATTTTTAATATTAAATATATAAAAATTATATCATTAATGTTGTTAAAAATGCTGAATGAAACGTTTATTTTTATGATGAGTTTATATATTATTTGATCAATCATCATTAAAATTTTGTGTGTTAACTATCATTTCTTCTAAAGGGTTTTTATTCTTTTATTCTTTCTTATAAATTACCGAAAAAGGTTAAAAAATCGCACTAGCTAGTAATAAAACCTTCAGCAAGATTCGACGGTTTGTTAAAAGTTTACGAAAACACAAAATTATACCAGCAAAATTACAGAAAATACCAAAACAATCAGCAAGATTACTTAAAGAAGTAATCTTGCTGGTATTATTTTGTGTTTTTGTAAACTTTTAACACAACTATCGAATCAGAAATTTTATAAAAATATATAGACTTACATAATCTCCATTTACAGAATTCTATTCGTTCTGTCAAAGAAATATGTTAGAGATTATAAACAATATATGTGCAGTATATTTTAATAAATAAATAGTCTATATATTTTTATTTATTTATTTGAACACGAGAAATACTATAACTATATTTAAAATTCGTTTATGTTTCTGAAAATTTACAATCGAACTTTTTTGGCTGATTGATGTTGTCTTGAATGTTCAGCCATTATCGCTTTTCTTAAATTAGCTCTTCCTTAAATAATTTCTGGTACCTATCAGCAATAATGTTTTTCATTTTTCAGCACCTGATGATTTTTATGAGATCTATTCCTTTCTGTTTTATTCAAATGGCTCTTATATAGCAAGGCGTGGCCAGTTTGAGTCTTGTTGCGATCGATTTTTGTGTATTAAATGAAATCGCTAGGTTTTTATTAAGAAGACATCATAAGGCTGTATGGTAAAAAAAACTTCCGCCCTTATCCCCTCCATGGCATAGTGTTCCCTTTAGTTCGATATTTGTATCACTAATGTATCAAAGATCACAATAACTCTCACCTAAACACTAGCGATGTATTACGTATTTTCCGATAGCTAAACAGAAATTCAAACTGTGCTGTGATCTACTGAGAAAGCTTGGGCGATGACCTGTTAGCCATACCTGTTATATAGCATTTTGATAATCGGTTCTCATCTGCGTTTTCTATATGACTTAGCCACCTTAATTTGGAATTCATTGCTAATTCAAAAACTTCTGTTAGCACTTAACAGTTTTATAATTTCATCATTATAAAATATTTTCTCTCCATTAACATTTGGCATCTTGAATCTACTTTATCCCAGTTTTTACTCTCGATAATTCATATCAGAAACATATAGTCTATAATTCTATCAATATCTGTAGTTATGTCAATCTAACTTCCATTATCATATACACGATTTTTTCTAGTTATGAACATAATTCGTACACGAATTTTGTTCTTAATTCAGATACTGCTGCTATTTTAGCTTTAAAAGTATTGAGATAATTTTGAATGAAAAGTTCCAATATAAAGCGAGGAATTTTTTTTGGTATAATCGCAGCCATCTTGAATTACTACCTTAATACGCTTACTAACTTTGTAATTTTTACATTATATTGGTTTTAAGAACATTTTACTATCATATTACTTAAAACTATCGAAGAGTTTTTGAAATTTCACATTCGTAAGAACGAATGTTCGTAACTAGAGGAATGCCTGTGTAATAAGATCTTATAATTTCTCTATGAATAAAGTGGTTTTATTTTTATACTTAACGCCTTCTTTATTATATAATATTTTTCACAAAAGAGCACAACACTACAAATTTTCGACTTTGTATAATTAACATCTTGATTTATTTTACTATCCTTGGGCATAACATGTGCCATATAGTTAACATGTAAAAGAGGAGATCTGTTCTTATATTTCATCAAATATCTAGCATTACAAAAGTTTTTGTACTGATACTTTGTTTTTACTTTAGTTTTCTGTTTGTTTATCTTCATATCGTACAAATTACATTTTTTTTTTTTTAATCAATTTTTGTAATATTGATTTATAAATAATTTCTTGAATTTGATATCAATTACAAAATCATCTCTATATAAAAAAACTGCTTATCGAATTTCTGCTAATATTAATTTTCCAGAGGAAAAAAAAATGTTGATAACAGAATCCACATACAGTATATTATAAACAGAAGTGATGATAAATTGCATTCCTATCTAACTTTATTCTATATCAAACTCTATTGAATTCCCATCAATTCCAACTGCCACTTGAATATTTTATTATAAACTTTGTATTGCTTTGAGAAACTCTTCCTGAATTCCATACACGGAAAAAGTTTTATATAAATTTTCTCTTGAAACGTTGTTATAATCATTCTAAATCAATAATGCTAAACTATATTGGTAATGCATTTTTCTGGTATTAAAAAAAATCTGTTCGCAGATAAAATATATGATCCTGATATTCTCTCATATGAAGAAAGCCATATTGATTCTCATAAAATTATTTTAGAGAAAATTCTTTATTCTAGTTTCTAAGAGATTAATGAAAGCCTCATCAGTTTATTCGGTTTATTCATAGCAATGGTTAAAAGGTTATTTATTATATATTTTATATGCATTTATTAGATACGGATGCATACTACATTTTACAATAAATGAACAAATTACATGTATATCATTTTTAAAAATTAAATATTTGCTCCATATTAACTATTGACTTAAATGATATGGAGCCTCATGTGGCTCCATATCATGTGACCAAAAAGCCGCATGTGGCTTTTTGGTACCTTGAATGTGGCTCCATAATTTGGCCACCTTGGGTATATACAATACTACATGTGTTCCTGTAACGAAAAAATAATAATATTCCTTTATAAGTATGGTTTTCCTTGTTACTATCTTAGAGATTAGTTCAGATTGATTATTGCCAATACTCTGCTACTTCCTTGATTTTCTTGATAAGAAAATTAATCTGTAACTGTGTAGAATAAGATACTTTGCCTTACTATTTTAAATTTCTGTTCTAATTCTATCAACCCTCAATTTACAATATGTAAATTAGATAAAATTAATATTCCCATATGAAGTGTCATATTTTTGCATTGAATATGTATTAGAAACCAAATATAATTTATCTTCTTCATCTTTTAATCTAAAATTACAGTGAAACTTTACACTACAACTGACAATGAAATCTAAGTAGTCTAGGTAAATTTAGGTACTTCGTCTGATCGAAATAATTATCCTTGCATTTTCCCAAATATTTTTTTCATATGCATTTTGTTTTGCAGAAGAAAACTATTGAGAATTTCTTATTTTTTGATGCCAGACATAAATAAGTTTACCATTATGCAAAGAGGCTCTTAAATAACCATTTAGATTATTTTTTAACATGTTTGCTGTTAACAAAATAACTCATAAGTTAGTTTGTTTACACACGTGTGCCGTTACGAGATAATTATCATGTACTGCACTTTTCATGATTTCCGAGCATTTTATCACGAATTGACATGTGATACGACACATTTAATTATTATATGGCGCATTAATTCCAATTTGTTTTCAATATTTATTAAAACAAATGCTTTTTGTTTAACTATAGTGATAAATTTCTTCAAATATACCAGAACGAAACGAACTTTATCGATCAAAAATAGCGCTGCTCTAACTTGTAACTTAAAAATACAAATCAGAAAAGGTGAAAATATTTTTTTTCTTTTAATTTTTTTGCTTATTAAACTTGACAGAATACAAAAAATACTAATGAACACAAGACTACGACATTAATACGGCTTTATGAGTCTAACAATGGACACAAGACGGCAGTATCAGTCTAACAATGGACACAAGACGGCTGTATCAGTGTAACAACGGACACAAGAAGGCTGTATCAGTGTAACAACGGACACAAGAAGACTGTATCAGTGTAACAACGGACACAAGAAGGCTGTATCAGTGTAACAACGGACACAAGAAGACTGTATCAGTGTAAC
>WUQG02450511.1:0-34916 GCA_011317285.2 Androctonus mauritanicus | reverse complement strand
ACCTGATCTGGGTTACAGCTGACTGGATATATAATGGGAGACTACAGTCACTCCCCACCATGTCCCTATATGCCATTAGTGACACGTGTTTGGACCTTTAAATTTTAGATACATCTTTGATTCGATGTTTAAAAACTATGGAAAAAAATCAACCCCCGATAAGTGGATTTGGGTTATAATTCTCAATGTATGAGTCACGAGACTCAAAATGTTGTTATAAATCTTATTTATGTTGAATTTTACTGATATGAATAATTCTTTAATTATTTTAAACTCTAGGGAAATTTTTCTCGAAATTCGATTTCAATGGTAAAGTTACCATTTGTGATTTTTGAGTGGATCATAAATCATCTTAATTGCATTAATGCCGTAAGATATTCTTTCTATGAGAATATGGGAAAAAACTGGAAAGGAAAAAACATAATTACTTCACAATATCCCATCATAGAAACATGCAAGAAAGACTACCATTCTTCCTTAAAATGGCGGTGATAAGGGATATCCTGTTTAATCTCAACAGATAAGCTTATGTTGTCTCGTTGCTCTTCATTGATAAAAACAATAATAAACCAATCCCGGGCTTAGTTCTTGGGTTTTATGTCAGAAGAAAGTGAAAATAAATGATTTCTTGTGATCAATACAGGAGTTTCTACTGTTAGTGACATTTGTCCAACATATAGATCTCGAAACGACAGATGGACAAGTCATTTCTTCTAACTAGTTTCAAAATACTTCTCATTTTGAAAATAACTTTTAAAGAGCTTATCTAGATAAAAAGTTATCTTATTTTGTTAGTTTATAGTGAAAAAACAAAAAGAGCTTGAACAACACTCAAAATGAGAAAAGGAACCCCAAGAGAGTGTAATGCAATGTTTTCTTTGCTTCATCCCAATAATTGAAGATCTTACATGCCAATAGTTTTTTTAGATCTATTTGAAACTGGATATATATGTATTAATATAAAATTTTAACAATAAAACTATTCTAAAATAAAATTTTTATGCAGAATTTCAATCACGACCGAGTACCATTAGTTTTTCAGAAAATTGATTCTGTTTATTATAATTTCCTAGTTTTGAAAAATGTTTTCTTTATATATTTTTACATATATGCGTGCATGCATATATATATATAAAGACAAATCAATACAAATACAGAAAACATCAACAAAAATCATGAATCCACAATTGCTTTTCCAATGCGATAAATTGCTGAAATAAGAATAAATTGATTTTTATCTTCTTATCAATAACAAATGTTCACTTCCATTATGACCAAGGACATAAAATGTTGAAAATTAAGCAGAAAAAAAAGTAAAAACAGAACTGCCTAAATGGAATTGTAAAGCTTTACTAGAATTCATCCAGATATGTTTTATATGCTATAAAGAACAAAAAAAAAAAAAAATCAAAATTTTCTCAATCTTAGGAATTCATAATGTATTAGCTTTTATCTGTGAAATATTTTTAAAACATTATCTTCATCCAGATAAATGTTTTGGTTTTTCCTTTTCTACATCGAAAATATTTCTTAGAATATTTTTTTTTTCTTTTTCTTTTTCTAGGATTTCGAAGAATGTTTTATTCCAAAAAAATTACTTTTTCTACTGCGTAATGTTTATTAATGAATGTTATAAATATTCTAAATGAAGTGATTTAAATTCGGATTATAATAATAGAAAACAATTAAAGACTTAATGAGCATTATGGAGTTTAAATTGCTTATTTTCTAATCCTTTTCGAAAGTAGAAGAAAAACTATTTGTTTACCAGATTCAAGAAAATACAAGTAAAGTTGCTCGTTTCTTTATTATTTACAAGAGAATCCAAGAAAATTTTTATTATTTACTTCAGCTCAACAACTGTGTATTTTTGTTTTGTACAATTCTTTAAAAGAAGAAAAAATTCAGAAAATATTGTAATTTTTTCTACTATTTTTTTAAAACAGTCAAAAGTTTTTATATATCTCGAACTGTTTATAAATTAGATATAATGATAATAATAATATTTAATTCGTTTCGAGGTATAAATATCATAAATTACTATTATCAATGTAAAATCGCATTATTTTTTTTTTTACTTTAAAGAAACTGGAGGAAAAATCTCTTTAATATAATTTCGAAAGGCAATTTAAAAATTTTTTATAAATACTGTATCTTCTACTGAAGAAAAAATCGTTTTATATATACATAAGCGTTTTTCTATAAAAATAAACTTAATTATTATTTAGAATTTATTTGATAAAATTCACGAATTGCAACTAACACATGTTATTTGTCAAATGTCAGATAAGAGTTGTAGTACGTGACTTTAAGAAGATTAAGGTAGTTTATGTTGTCTAGAAACTTGAAAAGTGTCATGGATAGCTTGAGAGACAGATAAAATTATAGAAATTATATAAACTGAATTTTGAAATGAATAACTGCGTGAAATATTAAAGGTAACAGTTGTCATTAGAAACACGTTCAAGAACATTGTTTTATCGGTGTACGCGTTACTTTAAAAGTTTTAATCGCATATTTCTCTCATAAATATATACTGTAGTTTGTTAAACTAATATATATATATATATAAATCTAGTTTTAATCTTTATAAATTACTTATAAAAATTTTCAACATTTTTATTGATTATTTTTAAAAAATTAACCTTCCGTATTTCGCATCCTGTGTATATTGTGGTCTCGATCAATATTGATTTTTATAACTGCTGTACTTGAAAAATGATGGAAAACGTTCCAGTCTTGATCACTTCAAGAATCTTTTAGAAGAAGACAAATTTCTGCCATTCTGAAAAGAATGTCCAGAAATATCGAGCTATTTGGTTCATTGATTTAATATTCTATATAAACTGCACACACAAATTCTATTGTGTATTTACCAGACAAACTGGTGCATCAACATTTATAGCAAACAATGCTACCAGAACAATTCAATAGATTGTTGTTGTATATTTTTATAGAAAACGGCAAGTTTAAATTGTAAAATATATATATATTTATATATATAGAACATTACAGATCAAGACAAACTACATTTGCCTGGTTAGTAAGATCGGTCTATACTTTCCTTTTGCATAAAAAATTTTACATTCTTAGAAATATTAAATTTACTCACGAAATTAGTATACTTATATATATATAGATTCACGCAAACTATAATAATATCTGAAAGAATATATTAATAAAATTAGAATTCATTAATATATTTAAAATTAAAACAGATGAACGACGCGACGCGACGCGAACTTACCATGCGTCGCATCGGATTTCACGTTTCACGATCTCGCGAAGTGTTAATGTGAATAAAAGCTTTTATCGTTTTATCAGAAACAAAGTTTATTTTTTTGTTTACAATCAACTTAATGCTAGAGAGATGCGATTGCGAGATATCGAACGCGATATGATTTCGATATCAGCGCAGCAAAATTAGCGTTACATCTAAATTTTTAACATCTGGAATGATTAAATTTAATAATCGGTACTCTTTTATTACCGCTAAATGCTATTACAGCAACAATTATGCTTCTTTAAAAAATACATATATATAAAATAAGAATAAGATATGTTTACAATTTTAAAAAGGGTCATCTTTCGAATAGTAGCTTCTACTTTTTTTTACTATTGTTGCTGCTCTTTTTTTAATATAATGAACAGTTAAAATGAAGCTTTTAAAAAATTTATGTGCCATTTTAGTCTTTAATTGTCTTGCTTATAAAACAGATGTTTAATTTCGGTGGAAGAGTAAAAAGTTTTGATGCCATTAACTTAGGTTGCAAACATCATCTGCTTCTCTTATTGTTCAGTTGGATTAAAATCGACCTTGTTTTATTGCCCTTCTGCTTGGCTGCACTCAAATCTAGAGCTGTTCAGAATTCTCCTGGATGGTTTTGATGTCATTAAGAAAGTTGCACTTCTTGATTTCAAACAATTTCTTCAAACAAAATACAGTAAATAATTCTGTTTTTTTTCCTCTTTATTTATTTTTACTCTCTCTAGAAACTAAGCCATCGTAACAAAGCTTTAGTTATGGCGTAAATAAATATATTTACTCTCCTTAATTATATTTATCTACCTACAGAATCATTTTCTCTATAACAATAAACTCGATATTTAAACGTGATTACTAGCGTTAAATCCTAACCGGATAAAATGAGTTTTATATCGACAGAAAATATTTGTTGTTATTGTACTGATTAATGATGTGATGTATCCAAGTTATTAGTCACAAAATGGCAGTTATTTATTGATTTATAGTCGTAAACAAAGCCGAATGCTATTATTTACAAACATAACATTAAATTCTCCCAATTTGCTGTATAGATTAATGTATAATATGCAAACATCGCCGGAAGTTTATTAATAGATCTTTAACAATATTTAATAGAAAATTATTTAAAATTTAGTTTTAACAATTAACTAAAGAGCATGGCCTTTAATTAATAATTTTGAAAGCGATCTATGGAAGAAAATAATAAAATTATTCGAGAATGGATAATTTTATTATTTTCATAAAAAAATATGTTTTTTCGGTATAGTAATTTTTACTTTCACTTATTTTTATTCTCTATAAGAGAAGAAACTGGTTGGCCAAACGAAAGTTCCAACAGAGAAGACTTAAAGAGTGAAAGTATGAGGAAAAAGGACGTATCACGTATCTACCTTATACTGTGTCTGTCACGTGCTTATATCGTTCTTTGGCTTTAGGAGTGAGGTTCTTGAACGACCAAACTCCTTACCTATAGATCCCATGGGTACTGTATAGGAACTGTTACGGCCAATATGGAACAGTAGCCTGTCGTTTTTCCAATCAATGGAAACCTTCAGGAGAATTATTCAGCCAATATAAAAGGATGCAAGTTATTTCTTTATTTTCTCAAGTATATCCCATAAATAAATATTGATGTTCATAAGTTGAATGTTAATATCATGATAAATATTTACAGTGACAGTTATGTTTATAAAATCCTTCAAAAAGTCGTATATGTTAATGCATGTATACACACATACACACATTCGCCAGTAACCGATATTAATGTTTGTATTTTATATATATATATAAATATATGCATTAAAGTCGAGATGTGGATAAACATAGTCGACATTTTGAGAATAAGTAAATATATTTTTCAATTTTATTTATATTAAAAACATTGATTTATCACGACGGCATACCTACAAGTTTTTAAATACTGGATATGTTACGCAAGTTATACTAAAACATTAAAATATTTTTATGATTGTTTTTTGTATGTGATTTTATTTTTTATTTTTTAGGAGAAAGCAAAAATGGTTTCTGAAACAATCTAAGATAAGTTTATTAAGGAAAAAGAGATGTTGTAACCTATCTTATTTATTTTTCTAACTATAAACATGTCTTATACTGTATTGTATATAAGCGTAAAAACAAAAAGTAAAAAAAAATACAAAACGCTGAATAATATTAAATAAAAGAAGATTAAAAGAAAGAGAAATAAGATAAGTTTGAAACACAAACTTAAAATTGAAAACCGCATCATCCATTATTATTCTATTAAAATTCTCTTTTAGAAACTCAACCTATCAACTCTGTTTTGAAAATTTAATTTTGTAAATTTAAATTTTAATTTAAAAATTCAAAATATTTTCTTTTCTTATTCCGATAAAAATATATATTATTTAACAAGATAAATATATATAAGAACTACAAATCTATCATTAGACAAACTTTCTCTCAGAAATTTCAATAAAAAATAATAAAATCAAAAATTTTAACGATGAAAAGTAAAATTTAAATAATGTTTTATGTTAACATAACGTATAAATTTTATATATAAAAATGAATTATTATTATTAGAAAGTAATTTTGTCCTTTAATTTTATCAAAATTTTTATTTCGCATATTTAACGGTGATAAGTATTAAGTTGGATTATGAGAAGTTTAAGTTAATAATTTGACAGTAGTCTCTTAGGGACTGTACACTTAGTTACATCGAAACAGGAATTTAAACATATTACTCCAACATATGAACAAGCAATTAACTAGCTATTACCGTTTATTATCTATAATGTGTCTTTGTACAGAAATGTTAGATAATCAAAATTTATTCGAAATTTTATGTAAACATTTTTTATTTATATATTTTAAATCTTTGCAACTATTTAATATATCATACTCTTTTTTTAATGACATAGAATGTTAAAGATAATTAAGTACTTTAATTTCAGATATTCTGCAACAAGATAGAGATGTGTTTGTTTACGTGTAATATATAAAAATTAGATGTAAAAAAATGTCTACTTTGCTTTAACATCTCTTCTTAAATATTAATTTTTTTTTTTATTAAAAAATTTTTTCTACTTAAAATTCGAAACCAAATTTAATTTTTATGTAAGAAAACTCATAATATATTAATAATATACACTTACTACAGAAATATTTTTATGTAGATTGTGTTAAGTAATCATATACAGCAGATAAATAATAAAAATTTATACGCTCTATAAATCTGAATAAATAAAATCTGAAAAGTATATTCAAACTGAATTCTTTTATATAATTTTAACACATAAAAATAAACTTTTATGCTAAATTCCATGCATTTTTTCTCTTACGGTATGTTTTAAATAACATTAAAAAACTCTAAAATTAAATTTTATGAATTTATTCCTAAAATAAAAGTAAATAAAATAAATAAATAAATAAAGTAAATAAAATTAAAAACAAATAAAATATATTAATTTAACTCTATATATCAAAATTAAGCGAGTTTAGAGAAATAGAAAAAAAAGGGTACTAACAAACTACATTATAAAAATTTTTATTAAATTTAAGTTATAATCCTTAATTTATTAGAAACTCTCAAGCTCATTACTTAAGCTGCAAGCTATAAACACATCAGAAAGGTTACTTTGCAGACCAAATGTTGTTTCCC
Organism: Androctonus mauritanicus; assembly: GCA_011317285.2. Lineage (NCBI taxonomy): Eukaryota > Metazoa > Arthropoda > Arachnida > Scorpiones > Buthidae > Androctonus > Androctonus mauritanicus. Next base: position 28,008 of record WUQG02450511.1, on the reverse strand, counting down.
TACATTGATTTGATACAAAATAGAACGTGCTATTTTAAATTGTTTTCATCAAGAGTAATGAACTTGATCTCATTTTTACCATTAAGAAGATTTACATTGATGGAGTTTGGTCTTCTAGGTTAAATGAACTTTCATAATCAGCTACATTTAAACATCTACTAATGTTCAAGATCAAAATAGTACAAATTTATCAGACACATTTTGAAATTATTTAATATAGATTAAGTAAAATTCTCTAATTTGCAAGATTTCCCTGGAATCTTTAACTTAATTATGAATTTGTTTAGAGATCATTAAAAAAACAATATTATTGATATTAAAGATCAAAACAAATTTGTTTTTCCACAAATTAATTAATTCATTATGCTATACAACTTGTATAGTTACTGTAATTGTTGTGCAAAAACGGGAAAATCTTAATATTGAATTTTGTCTTCATCAAGTTAAAGAATTTTTTTTTTCATTTAATGTCAATAAGCCTTATTAAAATTATATAAATTTCTTCCGAATATAATTTTCAAAGAGAAAAATTCTGTGCGAACGGATTTTTATCGATGAGTTTTGCATCATATTTCGGTTGAAACATCAAAAATGGCCAAATTAAAGATTGCAATAGTTTCTTTTTCTATCAATTTAGAAGATACACAACTGAAAGAAAGTATATGGAGCACATAACTGACTAATTGTGTCTATCAAAAGCTATCTTCCTTCCTGTAGACGTGACAAGAAGTCATTCAGCCATCCAACAATTACCTTCAAGATGATACACCCGCATCTTGGATTATGAGATATTTGGTGTATTTGTCACAGTTATCCTTAATAGGTCGGATGGCCCCAATGTGCTTAGTCAGTGATAGCTTAGTCGTGGAGAACAGGTGACCTTAAGAGATCTACTGGTGTGCATCTTTGCAATTGCTCAGTAATGGCATCTTGGATATAAATAATATGTTGAACAAACAACTTTCTCCAATTTATTTTATTAATTTTATTATTCCACATAAAATGTTTTGTATACGTATCTTGGCTACCTTTTATTGCTAAAGTTTAACATCATTAATATGCAATTAAACATAAATGTGTGATATAAAATATTTAATTTGTAATCCTTTATTTTAAATACATCAAGAATCAATACAGCATTATTTTTCTGATTTTGGAATAAAGATTCTTCTTTTATTCTTATAAATAAAAAGTAATTTTGTATATTTATTAATAATATAATTATACAGTGTACGATAGATCGCGTACAATACATATTATTAGAGCAAAATGGAACATTATAATCTTAGTTTACAATTTTTTTCTGTACCTTATATAAACAATATGTAAACGTCTCTAAAAATTTTGTAATTTTAAAAAAAATAAATTTAATTGTTTGAACCAATAAAAAAACAAAGAAAAAAAAACAGTATATACAATTTTATATAGACTTACCAGATAAAAGATTTTATATTTGCGAGACATACGACCGTATCCAGCAAACCATCTGTTCAATGATATATTGTTAGAAATGTCCAGGACACAATGGTAGCTCTCGGTATTGGCTGTGACAAAATAGCTGTAATGACAGGTAAAAGCTCCCTCACTACCATAGTGAACAATGACACTGTTAGACGCAGTTTGTTCCATAGGCTTCTGACAGCTTCTTCCAACTTTTCTTTGAGATAGAAGATATTTTTTCCCCTTCCACCCTCCCAATATTCTAACAGAAACTCTGAAAATTCTTCGTTTTGCTCAAAGATCTCAACCGTGGTATACTCTCCTGACTTAAATTTATTTCAGTCCATTGAGAATGATAAATGGTTCAGCAATGGTCTCTTACAGTTGGACTTTATTTACGAGTCTATACCTGAAAATATTTGAAATTTCCGACAACCTAAATTTATGTATTGATTAGAAATTTTCCAAGAATTTAATTTTAAATTCGTCACATTTAAAGACGCATTAAACATCCTGAATAATTATGTTGTTTACACATCTATACGTTGTAAATCTATAAATAACATTTGACAGGAGTAAATGTGTAAATAACAGCGAAATTTACAATAATTAAAAAAATTAATTTTAATTATAGATGAATATGAAACTGACATTAACTCAATTACTTAATTTCTATTAAGTGAGAATAATTTTGTATTGACAATAAATAAAGGCAACTGATTTGATTAAAATTAACTAATTATTTTAAAAATACAGTTTTTCTAAAATAAATTAGAAACGTTAATATTAATTTTAATATTATAATTATGAAGAAAATGTGTAGATAACAGAATTAACATCAAGTTTTCTTACTATAAAAGCAATTACAAGTTATTAAAAATCATTTATTTACAAAATTTCTTAAATTAATATACAGTATTCAAGTACACAATGAATTCTGTTATATATCTGTTATAACATATTTTAGCACTTATAATCAAGTAATAAAATTTATTAAAAATATTTTTACTCACAATTAAAATCTTATAAAAGCATTTAAACATATTGAATATGATTTCGTCACGAAATAAAAATCAGGCCAATTTACGTAATGTAAAATAAATATATTCACTACTATTTAATTCAAACTATAAATGTTCTAACTTGTTCAGCATAAGTACCGTTAAAGTGTGTAGATTAATTAGGAAAGGCATAACTGTTGGACATTGAAGTTGATTAGATATTTCGACTGGAAATACTTGAAAGAGAGAGAAGTTAGACTTATTCAGGAACTTTTAAATGATGTTCTATTGTTTGGAAAATCGATAATGATGTAATGGAAAATGTCGAGTTCGTTATAACTTTAATCGTTTCATCTTCGTTGAAAACCACTCGGACAGTAAAATAACACTTTGCAAGATTTATCCATTATATCATTTCACGACTCCATTTTTACTTTATTATACCATAACCGGAATTTTACGACCTATATCAAATTTTTTTCTTTCGCGGTTTAATTAATCCATTAAATTTTTATTAATTAATGTTTAACATTTTATAAGATAGTTTTCGACGGTATAAATAAATTAATGATTTTGAGAATCGCCGAACAGAAAGTTCTCGAAGAAAAAAAAACAGCAAAAGGAAAAAAAATCTAATCTTTTGTTGCTAGTAGCCGGGTGGAGAAGGAAAAGTGCTATTGGAATCAATTTAGTATAAATTTACGATCAACCTATGACAAATTAAAGCTCCATTGGTTTTCGTCAAACCTATCCTATTACATCGTTGTAAAACACCAAACAAGACAGCGAAAGGTTGGTGCGGATCGTCACCTGTGATGTGGAGGAAGTCCCATAAATAAATCATTCAAGACGAAAGTGGTAAAACCCTGCAAGGCATTGCAGTCTGCTGAAGGAGAACTGTGAGCGATGACGCGTTTGTGGGGAGCAAAATCCAATTTCCTGAGACCAGCGCCCAATATCTGAAAGTATGAGACTTGAACACCAAATCCATCTACAGATAGTTGCATATAATGATTTTGAGAAACATTTATTTAAATGAGATTTTTATTAAATAAACCGTTTTATATTATTTCCGTCTAATTAGAGTACTTTAGTATATAGCAGTTCTTTTTTTTTTTTAATTTAACGTAACAGATTTACGATTATTCCGTAAGGAATTTTGATCTTGAATTTTTTTTTTCTTTGCAATTTAAAACGATTATTTTAGATTGGTATCTAGTTTTTATAACATCTGTTAAACGTCTAACTGCACGCAAAAATTATTCGATTAATATATTTTTATGCGTTTTTAAATTCAGGAAAGTAAGTAAGTAAATTTATTTCGTAATATATAAAAACATCAAAAATACCATTTACGAAGATTCAAAACTATTCCGATGTCCGAAATAAATACATCCCCCTTGCAAGTAAATTAAATTCGATAAAATAAGTGATAAACATGGAGGCAAAGAGCAACATTAAACAGAAGTTAAATTTTTGAAGTCAATTTACAGTTTAAACTGCACATCATTTAAACCCAATGCACGACATAATTTTTATTTGACAATTAAAATAAATTTTCTCTTAAAGAAATGTAATTTTTTAATGTTTAAAAAAATGCAATTGAAAATTGCGTAATTTACGTAACTTGTAATTTAGTACGAAATATATGTATGTATATATTATTTCCTTCGTAAATTGTAATTTACATTAAATGAGAAAGTTTTAGCATTTTCATTAGAAAAGAAAGGTAATTAAATTTAAAAAACCGCTTTAATACAAATAGAAAATTTAATTTTTTTTTTTTCCAATGTCTTTTCCATTCGAGTAAACAAATTTCAATTTCATATATATATATATATACACATACACAAATAAGAAAAAAAAATACAAAAATATAAATTGATAGAATTATTTATCTTCCATTACCGTTATCCTTTTCAAAAATAATTTATGATAAACATAAATGCAACTTTATTCTAAAATTGTTTAGTTTTATATAAAACTGATCTAAAACTAAACATAATTTGCATATTTTTATTACATTTACAATCTATACTATATCAAATAATAATAATAAAATCGTTCAATATATATAATTTTATATTAAAAATAAATTTTAGAAAAAATATCGCATCTTCAAAAAAAACATCTCACATATATGAATTATCTTCTCTTCAAAGAAATTTGCTTCAGTATAAAATATCATGTGCGGAATTAATGCTCTCGTTCTGGAAAAGTCCGGAATATTTCTTATTACTTCAATTTATGTTATTTCTGATTAGTTTACGGCGTTCATAATTCCATAATCCAAAAAAAATGATACTATTGGGAATAATATTTTTGTCTTTGATACCTAATAAACGTTATTTAGTTAAATTTGCATGACATGTTATTAAAAGAAATTTTGTTTCGAAATCACTAGAGTAAAATAAAATTCTCCTCGAAGTACGTACTTTATAAAGGCTACCGATCTAAGAACTTATAACATCATAAAAATTTCTTTTTAAGAGAAAATATTCAATAAATTCGAAAATACAAACATAATAGATTTTTATGGAGTTTAAGTAGTAAATATTTCATAAAGATATTAAAGATATTGAAAAATCTAATATAATTTAAGACATTTACAGTAGAAAGTGATATTTTTACTTAAATGTAAAGTTATTAAAATATTAAAAAAAATACTGTATAAATTATAAGAGCAATAAAAAAAATGCTCCCTAATTATCGTAAAAAGTTAAATTGCACATAATTATTGTAAGGTTAAACATCGTTGTTATTATTATTTAATTTTTACTAAATTAGAAAAAAATATATATATTTCGTTAATTTCAATTAAATTTTCAATTAAAAATGTAATTTTCTTTTTTCGAATATTAAATGTTATTGATTAATAAACTTAATTATAATTAAAACTGTTATAATGTACATTTCTATTAATTAAATTGATATTTTATTTACAAAATATTCTATTGTTTAAAATATAATTATTTACTAATATTATTTTTTAAAACAAAATTATTTATTAATATTCGTTATTTTTTAAAAATCAAATTAAAAATGTACTCGAAATAAAATTATTATTTTGTGAAATTGCTTTTATTTAAATTTGTTATTTTTTATTTTCGTTTAAAAAAAATAAGATGATATAATTAATTATGTTGTTTTCATGATGAAAAACAAATATATTCCAGATTTTTCCCGTATGTTTATTTTTCAGTTGATGAAAAATTCTTTTTCAATACATTCGAGACTCGAATTAGTAAAGTTTTTTTTTTTTTCCTTCCTATGTTTTCCATTTTTCTCCTTACTCATGAATTTATAAGTTTAAAGGAAGAAAAATATACGTGTTGTATATTGAGGAATAATCCGTTAGAGATGATGTAGTATAACGACCTTTTTCTATGTAGAGAAATTTGATCCAAATTTATGCACTTCCATCTAAGATACATCGATAAGAGTTTATGACATATTATTCATTGACACGCGATCTAAACTAATGCCATTTTTTTGTTACAGAGTTGTTCGGACCAACCAAAGAAATTCGATACTCTGTTTTGTATATTTATTAATAGATTAAATTTATTAAAATATATATATATAATTGCATTTATATTAATTATATTTTCTAGAAATAATTTGAACTTCACGTATGAAAGAATTTCAATTATACTGTACTTTATTTATTCCAGTGAAGAATAAAATTTTACTTTGAAAGAAATTTAAGCAGAAGTACTTCTTTTGTAATAATAAATATAAGAATAATTCAGAAATGCTTGTGAAAAATTCAACTTTAAAATATTTTACACAAATTCACTTGTTGGTAAATTAGAAAATTCTGTATTGAAAATTCACGAATAAATCAATTTTGATTTTATTTTGCTTTATATATACAGTATATATATAAGAGATATCTGAATAATGTTTCGTTAGTTAAAATCTTTCTTTAGGCAAGCAAATGCTTTTCAAAATAACGAAAAAATAATAAATTCAAATCCATTGTTTTCTGATAATAAAAACATGAGCTGAGAATAATTTCTTTTGATTTTAAATGATTTTTTTTTTTTTTTTTAATTTATAACTTTTCAATATAGAATTTTTTGTTTTGAATGAATAAAATTATATTAAATTTTATTTGAATATACTGGTATATATGTATGTGTATTTATAATTTTTCTTTAATAGATAAAAGAGTAAAAAATTCATTTTTTATTTAGAATACAGAATAATAAATTGTATCAGAAATCTGCCGCCTATCTTTTTCTTTCAATTTGAATTAATACAAAATTCGAATAAAAATTCTTGATTACTTTTGTTTGGCATTTCTAAAACTGCCTGATTTAAGAGAAAGAAATAAAAGGAGAGTTGATTAATTTACAGTAAGCTCCATAAATTTTTATTTTATGTTTATTTGATATATCAAGTTCCCTTTTGTTAGCATCTTAATTATTTATTTCGAATCATCGCTTGTAATTGTCTTCCTGTGTTAATCTTTTTATTTTTAATTTTATTTTTCTTTCCTTTGGTTAAATAAATTTCTTGGCTTTCTAAGGATTTAATCCTGCTACCTTTTTTCCTTTTAAAAAAAAGTCTCTAAATATTTATGATATCCTAACGAAAGAAAGAACTAATGAATATTTATTCTTCTATTTTTAACTACATGTATTCATTATTTTGATAGTATTTTAACTTTTTTGTTTGTCATTGAGCTTTTCATAATTGTTGTAAAAATCAGAATAATAATTTTGTGCTTCCAATTTTGTTTATTTAAAGAATAAATCTTAAGAGTTATCTTTAACTTATTTGTTAATTTTTATATTTCTTTAAGCTGGAATTTGATGTAACTGCTAACTATGTTTATATTAATAACTAAACAAAATTAAGAATATTAGTACACTTTATGTGTTAATTAATGTTTTTGCATTGCTCATAATGATCGCTGCATCCTCAGAATGGTATATCATTCAGATTTTTTAAAATTGAAGTAAGTAATACATCTTCAACCTAGAATTATCAGCCCTTAAGAAGCATTAAATCTGATCTACGGGTTTTAGATCAGATTTAATGCTTTTTAAGAGCTGATAATAGGTGATTAACATTATTCGTCATAATGAGAAGCAAATTTCATTACAAAATCATTGATACCATTCGCAATATTTACGAAATTGTATCAGTCACATATATAAAAATTAATCAAAAGGATATCATCGATTAATGATTTATTCATTACTCTATAAATAAATTATCAATTTTATAAAGTCTACATATAAATTATTCTATTAACAAATTTATAGCTCATTATTTATTTTTTTTTATTGAGAAAAATCAACAGAATATTAAATTTAAGATACGCGTATATACCAGCACATATTTAAATGTAAATAAGCATTTATTTATTTATATTCCACCTAGAATTCATGTTTATAAATGATTTAACTTTAAATTATTTATAAACATAGGATATTTTTATAAGAATCACGAATATTGAATACTAAAACCAATTCTAAACAAGATTATGTTTTAAAATTTTGTTTTAAGAAACTGGATTTCATTAGTAGAAAGAGGAATTTAAGACGAAATTAATAGTATAATTTAATGAAATTCACTTGTTAAGGATAAAAAAAAATTGGAAAAATTTTCCAACAAGGAAAAAAATGCGATAAATAAAATAGATAAAGAGTAACAACTACAGTCGATAATCATTATCATCAATATAAGGCATTCAGGAGGATTAAGAAAATTTTGCTCCAGTGGGATCAAGATGCTTCGGTAGCTAGCATTTTTCTTTCTCTCTTGCACTGCTCTTTTTTTTTAAATTCTGAACAAAGTAGATTGAGAATTAATTCCATTCGCTTTGGTGAATATGGATTGGAATCTGGAAAGTGCAATAAAAATCATTAAGGATAATTACAAAGTCATTAAAATAAGTTCGGTTATCTATAATTTTTACTTTTATTACTTTACCCAGTTATCTTTACCTAGCATGTGAAGTGGAAAAAGAATTATTTATATTTTCGGAAATGATCCAATCAATTTTTGCTGAAATGCTGCACTTGATGTTTTCCACATAACCTCAATTTATGTATGGAGTATTTATGATGCCATATTCTTTGTAGCCATGTTTTCTAGATTTGCTATTTTTTTCTGCTATTTGTATTTATGTCTTCTAAATTATATTTTAGTGTGTAGAATCATTTCTAAAGTATTTTTAGCAATCTTGAAAAAAACATGACATACTCTCAGTAATTTAAAGAATCTCATTTTTTATCGGGATTATATAAATTATCACGTTAAGCAATTAAAAATTGAAACATAAATTTGAAATATATGTGTTTTTCTTTCTGATTTTGCGAAATTTGGGTAATTTTAATTAAATTATCCAAATTTATATATTAAAATTATTTAAAATTAATTTTCTTGTATAGCAAATGTATGAGTAACATATTTTAAAGCCATCAAACCAAAAATTCAAGCAATATGATACAGATGGAGCACTTTATACGGATTTTTAATTCACAAAAATCGGTTGTATGTCATTGAAATCATCAGTTTTGTAGTTTTAAATGGATCAAATTGAAATTTTATCAAATAATTAATATTCCACCTAAATTTGCAACTTATTAATGCAACGATTTTCGATTAATCGATTATCAATTTAATAACTTTCTTCAAACAATGAAAGTTAAAATTAAACAATTCAAGTGCCTCTTTATATGATTTTATAATCTGTTTTGAAATTATCAAATATAATAATAATAATAATAATAATAATAATAAATAATAATTTTATTAAATACGATAAACGGAATCGTTCATATTTATTTCTTGTGAGAAATATATCGTCTTTCGTTATTTGCTTTTTAAATTATGCATCAGTTGAAAAGAAAATAAATCAGATTAAAAAATATTCTCAATAAAAACCTTTCACCAAAAATAACACATTTATCTTAGGATAAACGTTTATTTTCTCAATACCTTTTCAAAAAAAAGAAAGAAATAAAAGGGGGTAAAGAAAACATAGAAGAGAGAAAAAAATCTTTTCATAAAATTTAAATATATGCTTTTAGAGAAGAATTGAAGAAATTTGGTAAAGGTTTACACAAAAGCCTAAAAGAAAGAAAACGTCAAAATTTCGGAATTGATTTCCTTGTGTCAACAAACACAACTTCATTTTGACTAAAAGTGAGAAAGTCTGTTTTTGTGTCTGTGAAAAGAGTAAAACGAATGGATTCCGTTTCTCTTTAAACAAGAGAGCTCGGTCTGTTTGTTTTCGATCATTTGTTACGCTTCTATCCTACCACTGAAACAAGCCGACCACTTTGTTATTGATCAGTGAAACTCTCAGGATTATTTTCACCACCGCTAAAATTTCATGCATATTCATCCCTTCTAGCTAAACATTCTACAGGAGACAGAAATAATTACGTTTATTACGACTTCGCGTCTAACTAATAACTTTACTACCAACGAAGCAGAGCTCGTAAACACGAGAAGGAACCTTCTAAATCTTAAAATTTTCCTTAGTGAATATAAATGAGAGGCCTTTCAGTTTAATATGTCTACTCTGATACAAAATTTTCGGTAACATAGACAGTCGCTGACATTATAAAATGTGAAGTTATTCAAGCATCATAATAAAAGTTACATAAATACAAGTTACTATGCAAAGTTTCATTAATATTGATTTAACGGATCGAATTTTATTCGATAAAAACAATCGAGTCTCATTTTTTCAAGTGAAGAAATTGTAAAGACCTCTTTTTTTTTATTTTTACTTCTATTGTTTTTCTGTCAAAGATTAACATTAATCTGTATAATCCCCATAAAGACTCGTTGTAAAAATTAAATTGATAGATATGGGTTATTTAACAAGAGGACAATGAATGGCCTTAGGTATATGAACTTGAAAGAAAAACATTGATTAAACTGTAAAAGAAAACAGACATTCATCCAGACAACTCGTTTGAGAATACTAATGCTTTATTGTAGATTTTATTGCCTTCTTTTCTCCACTGGTCGATATTTCCATAAAGAAGAACGACTTTTTGTCGTTGGCAGTTGCAGCCACTTCTTTCCTATCTGATAGAAAAATTCGATAAATGTCACTAATAAAAGAAAGATTTTTTTCGTATATAATTTGCACTTTTAGAGGAACAATTATAACGCTCGGGATTAATTAAAAAATTTCGGATAATTAAGAAAAATGCTTTAATTTGTTTGAAATTATCAAAATTAGAATAATGGAAAGATTTATTAATCTTAATTGTGCAATTCGGAATCATTAAAAATTTCAGTAAAATCGGACGGAAAAATGCTATTTTGTTTATTTATGGATATAACTGATATTCCATTGGAACTGAAAAAAAAAAACTACAATTAAACAGATATAATAAAATGAACTCGAATAAATGGAGAATCTTAACTCTGATCACCATTTTCAGATTGTCAGTAATATATCGATATATATATATATTAGATATATCGATGTCAGATATATATATATATATATATGATATATCGATGTCAGTAATAAATTATTGTATTGTATAAGCTTATATCACAGTTATAAGATGCAATCACCTAAATCTTTATCTATTTTGTGTTGATTTTTTAATTTATACCATTCTAATGAATTTTAAATCTTGTCTAAACCGAATTAAAAAAAAAATAAAAACTCTGCAGGGTAGTTATATTATAAATTAATAGCGGAATACGAGTTTATTGCGAGAAAGAAATCTGGAAAAATTTTATTCCGCATTAAGTCGATGTTCTGAAAATAAATTCACTGAACAAAATATTTTGCTGGATTAATTTTAATATTTACGAATGCTTTGCTTAATAGTTACGACATCTTAAAACTCTTAAAATTGTTAGTTTATTTTATGTTTCCTCACTACTTAATGGCGTTTTAGTTTAAAAATTTAAGTGACTGAATCAAGATTCATAATGCAGTCATTATATGTTACAATAACAATTAGCTATTTCTTAGAATATAAATTTTATTGTGACGCTGTTAAATTTTCTAACGATTTCAGATATAAATACACGTATATGGTTTACTTAATCTGTAATGCGTTTTGTAACTACGAGACATTCTTGTGGCTGGAGTTTGAATATTCTTGTATGAGAGTACGCAATTAGAAAACATTCTCTTTAATTGAGACTCTAATATCCTTCATAGAATCAGAATTTCCTTAATTGATATTCGTATAGCTTTCAGTTGGAGAATCTTACTAATGATTTAAAGGTACATCCGTAAGGTCCCAATAAATTAGAACTAATGAAGAATGTTAACAACGAAGGGGATAAATTAGGAGGAACTAAAAGTACTTTCTTAGCTGGAAAAAAAGTGGTAGAAGAAATGCCGAAGTCACGGTATTTAATATGATAGTGCATTCCAGGCAGAGAAAATCTATTTGGAATTTTGCAACTGAGGCAAATGACTGAAGACAATGAAGCAGAAGCCAATTATCTATAGTTGCGGAAACTACAAAGAGGCAGAACATAATGACTAAGCTATCACAGCTAAGATATTTATAGCAAAAGGGATAAAATTTACTGTTCAGTTCGTCGTTAAAGTCTCTTTGATCGCTTCGCCTCGACCTTAGCGACAAGTCACACGACAACTTCCGGTTAAGTGACGTCACCGGAAATGTATTCTCCGCCATTTTCTGATGTTCCTTTTATTGATGCTAACATGAATGGTATCGGAAAATCGATTGAATTGTCTGTTTAAGTGAATAATTTCCATTGTTGCAAAGTAGCAAATAATGTAATATTTTTCCAACATGGAAAATTTGAGAATAAAGCGTTTATGTATTCCAGTTTCAAGCATTTGCATTCGGTAATTTATATTAAAAAGAAAAAAAAATAAGACGAAGTAATATCGTTTTTCTTCGTTACATGCATGATAGCTATATAAGCATTAAGAATTATTTTATTACTTCGAATTAAAATACAGCCATATTAATAATAAATATATATATTCAGTTAAGCAATTTAATTGTTATTATTATTACAAACTCATGTTACATCTCCGTTCTTAAAATAATTGATGACTGTGATATAACTTTAAATTTTTCTAGTTATTTCTCTCTTTTTATCTCACTGCTATCTTTATATATATATATTCTTTTCAGATGATAAATATATACGTATTGTATTTCAGTTGTATTTATTTTTTCTATGGAATAAATATATTTCCCAGTCTACTTGATTTTTATTTTTTTAAAAAAATAAATATTTCACAAATAAATTAATCGATAACAAAGAAAATTCAATATATTACTTCAATCTTGATGAAAAAATATTTGTAAAATTATTATAGGCCCATATGGATTGCACTTAATAGATTTTTCGGCCTATAAAAAATGAATCAATGCGAAACAATCTAGACTAGTCAATAATATTGCTTCATATAAAAATAAAGACAAATCATTACCAAATTAATGGATTTTAATTAATAAGATGGATTATTCTTTTAATTATTCCCATTTTAATTAATTTATTATTAGGAATGCTTTGAAACTAATATAAAAATTGCTATCGTATTGTTCATTTTAAAATTTAAATCTTCGATATAATAACATTAATTATTCAATTATTTAATGAATAATTAAAATTATTATTATACTACCGTATAATAATAACTTTAAGAATCAAAGATACGAAATTTTTATTCATTTTAATTCGTGAAATTGATTTTTTTCGAGAGATCAATTGCATGATACTGATAAATGTAGTAATTGTAATTAAAAATGTTTAATTTAATTTCATTAAATTAAAAACTTTTAATTGCAATTAGTACATTTATCAATTTCATGTAATTGAACACATTCAAAAGAGATCAATTTTACGAAATGAGCAAATATATTAATTTCGCAAAAGTAACAAATTTAATTTTAAAATTTTATGAAATTAACAAATTTATTCTTATTTTCGTGAAATTAACATAATATACTTAAGAATAAAAATGTAAATTTAATGTCGGTTTTAAGTTAAATAATCTCAATTAATTAATTCTTTCATTTATGCAAGCTTATATATATCACTAACTAAATTATCTAGAGTTATTCCAGAACATCCATCTGTTTCAAAATGAACTCTACATTTGCAGGGCAAAACTATGCCACGTTATTTAACGTCTCGATAAATCTAATTGATCGAAAGGAAAAGCCAAGAATTAGCTAGAAATTAATCTAATAGAAAATAAATATACATATTATCCTAATTTCTTATATCTATGTAAACAATCTACATTAAAACATATTGAATAAATAATTAAAATAATTTTTCTAGAATATGTCGTAAAGTTAGTATTTAGTGGCATTTATAAGTGAACACTATTTAAAATGTAAAATGTCAGTATAAAAATTATATAAATTATAGATTAATTAACTTATTATTAAGATAAGAAATTAATCCTCCGAAAGTTTTATCTAAAATATTTAATATCAAAAATGTGAGAGACTAAATTATTCAACCAATCGAAAGAGTTGTCTGAATTTTGATAGTTTTGATTGTCTAATCCACTCCAATCATATTTGATAGCATGGAACATCAAATTTTGTTCTATAGCCTCATAGATGTTGAAATATATAAAATTAATATGTCAAAGTTATTTCTAATGCACAATATATAAATTGTTTATTTATGTTTGGGACACATATATAGACAATATAGTCTTTTTGCTGAAATAAATAAATATATATATATATTTTTAATATATAGTCTATACTCGAATAAAATACAATATCTTAAAAAGAAGCTGTTTAGAAAATAAATCGTATTTTTAGAGATTTTATTTTATCAGATAAGTTATTTCCCCTTTTAGTATATTATTTTAGAATCTCAAAGGAAGGAGTTTTGTTTATCAGCATCAGTTGAAACCATCTGAAAGATCTTTTTTTTTTATATTTTCGTTGATAAGATGGGATGTTTTCTAACTAATCTTTTATCTTTAAGTAATTATTGTATCATTAATTACTGATTTTTATACCATTGATGCTGATAACTTTTAGAGGTTAATCTTTAAACTTCCTGATAAATTAAAAATTGATTTTCATAATTATTTATAAAAGGTGCCATTAAAAAAAAAAAGATTTGCTGCTTTTTTTGTAATTTGTCTTTTTTAATGACTTTTTATAAAATCTTTTAAATTTAACCAATTAAATTTATCTTTATCACGATCCTTTCTTCTAATCTGAATTTATAATTAAGAAATAAAACAGTAATGAGCTGGATCTATCTGTCTATATATATACATATATCCATTAATAATAAATTTTTAAATAAATTTCTTTTAATTACTTTTTAAACTTTAATTTTTATCATTTTCAGCTTTTTTTAATGCATTTTAAAAATTTGTTCCTTATCTTTTAATACCTTTAAAATATTTAAAATAATCTTAATTATTTAATTTAATAAAAATATTCAAGAATATATAATTGCATTAAAGAGAAGAAAACCACAAAAATTCTTTAACTTAACCACAAAAGTTATCAAGCTTCATTTTTCCAATTATTTACATCTTTTTTAAAGCTTTTACTGCGGATGGTATTAAATTTAAATCATAGCTAAATTTATGATCTCCAAAAAGAAAATAGAAAGAACTTTATCCACTTTCCAAAGTTTTTTCTAAAGTAATAAAATTATCCGAGAAGTAAAGAAGAGGTAGAAAATAATCTCTTGTTGTCTGCAACATCCATTCACCTAATGAAGGATTATTACTCTTTATGTTCTAAATTTAAGAAAATACTTAGAATTTATTGATAGCAAATGTCATCATGAATTATGTCATTACTCCAGAAAAAGTTGGATTATAAAATAATACTCACTTTCTCACCATGTAATAAAGTTTATAAAATTATTCTGAAATTGTAATCAGTTGGGAAAAAATCAAATTGTGCTTTATCTTAACGAAAAGAAGCAAACCTATTTGAATAAAAATTTTCCTATTTATCTGTCATTAAATATAGAATCTTAAATTTATTATAATTTATCCTATCATAAGAGATAGAATATATTTATATATAGTTACATTTTCGTTTATTTATTTATATGTTGATATACATAATTTATATTTTTATAAAAAATATAAATTCTCAAAATTTATCGAACACTTTATATATTTATATATATTGTGTTGTTAAATAATTAATTTTAAATGACAAACTATATATTCTTGCAACAATAATTTAGTTTATAAGTTTCACATATTAAAAATTGTTTTTTTCTTAATTATAAAGAATTTATTCGGCGTGTTTACATTTCAAGAAATTTATATTCAGGAGTTTAATCATGTCAATTAAAATGACACATTCAGCAATGTTACAAACAGGTTTTGCCGAAATTAAAATTTATAAATTGCTAAAATTGTTGATCTTGTTTACAATCATTAATTTGATCATTTACTTTGATTAACGTTAGTATTCAGAATATTTCAATTGCAAATTGTCTCAATAAAGGAAATGTTACATAAAAGCTTCAAAATATCATTGAAATGTAATAATTAAACGTTGAAACGATAAAATTTGAAGCTTTTATGTAACGTCATCAAACGTTACATAAAAGCTTCAAATTTTATCATTGAAATGTAATAATTATGTTTTATTCCTTACGTAATTATTTTCTTTACTCTGATATTAATGTACTGATTTTTTCATTTAAAATTTATTTGCAAAAATAGATTTTTGAATTTTTGAATGAAGGATTGTATAGCTTATTTATCTTATAGAGTCTTGTTATACATAGATCATTCTAAGTACATTGAATGTGTTAAAAAACAACATAATTATGACCATATAATATTTATCCTATAGTTAATATTTTGTTTTATAAATATTTTTCAAATGCTAAATTTTTTTGTACATATTATAATTCATTTCTAGATTAATTTCCATCTTATAATCGAGGACATTAAGAAAGAAAAAAAAACTTAATTTTAAAATATAATCTTAGTTCAGGATACAAAATAATTTTGTTATTATGATTAGTATTAAATAATAAAATTTTATTTAACTTATAACTTTTACTTAATCAATTTAAATTTGAAGTATAAGCAATTTTTCATGATCATTTTCTAATTCTTTTTTTTTTCTTTATAAATTCATTTTCTGAGAGACATATTTTCTACACTTAATTGACTTCAGGAAGGACTAAAATAGAAAAAGGAAAGGAAAAAAATTATATTTCACAGCTCTTCACTTCATTAATTCTACTTATGATATATATTTTAAATAAATATTAATGATCCAATCAAAACAGACAGTTTCTCTCCTAATTATTTTAAAAGATGTTAGAAAATTTAAATAAGTTATTTTAAAACATTACATTTTTAATTCTAATATATATCAATCAATTTTCTTAATATAAATTACATAAAAAATTCTATAAAATATGATTAATATTTTTAATATAAATAAATAACTAAACATAAATCTCCTCTTGTTATATATATATATATATATGTACTTGTGTGTGTTGGAATCATAATACATGGTATAATTTATGTTATATATAATATTGTATCCAAACATTAATTTTCATAAAGTATGACAATAGATGTATACACAGCGTTATCCTTTGATCTTCTCTTCTCATTCAATATAAATTAAATTAACATGCAAAATCTTGCATCGAAATGCAACTTTACACTATTATTTGCAAATAACTTTAATAAAAAAAAAACAAAATTTGATCTTTAAATCCAAATATTAAATTTTAAAAAATTCAATAACTAATATCCTTTTTTTAATGCGAATCTTTGAAAGGAATAAAAAATAGGTAGTGATTTTTATATTAAAAAAAAAGCTGTACTGAAGATGAAAGACATTTTTTTCTGCTTTCTCCGAAGTTCTCCTTAAATAAATTTATCTAGAAATTAATATCTGTAATAGGATATAATGAAATTTCATCATTTCATTAATCAGCACTATTAAATAATTACTCATCTTCTAGCTTCAACCTTCCTAATCTAATATCATTGAAAGTTTTTCTTAATAATCTTACACAGTTTTGTTCATTGGCAAACTTACACATTGCCCTATTTCATGTCAAAAAGTTATCAAAATAAAAGGAGAAGAGTTCATTTCTTCGCATTATATATCATCTTCACTTTGCTGTCCATCCAGTTTGCACGTCATCCAATTCTTTATCACAGTCACATTTTAACTTTCTTTACATCAAAAACTATACAAAAATAAACCGAAAGATGAAAAAACTTTCTTCTTTGGTTAATTAAGAAATACTTTTTGTCTAAAAAGACAAAAAAATATGTTTTAGATTCTAATATAAATTAATTAGCATTTAATTTTACCAAATTTGAAAGCCATTCTGCATTAATCTTTTCACTCCTATTAACCTGATAATTTAACCTTAATCCAAATTATTTTCTTAATTTTAATTAGATCCTATCGTCCCCTATTTACTTCAATTGGTTTTTTTTTACCATCGCTTTAACTTCTTTAATTAAATTCAATTAATTTAATAATGTTATTAGTTGATAAACTGAGCCTAAACTATCATTCTTGTTTCGTGTCATTAAAGAAGCGAAAATTTAGAATGTACAAGTGAAATAATTCAAGTAAATTCGCATAATTTAAAGATAATGTTAAAAGACAAAATAAGAAAAAAATAAATGAAAACTGGAATTTAATGTAATCAAAAGAGATTAAATCATTGAAATATATATATTAAAAAAATTTCTAATTGTATCATAAAGAATTTACACTTAAAACATTTATTAGAATCAACCTGATAAACTTAATTAATTGTTTAATTTTATAATTAATTAAACATTTAATTTTGACATTACAGAAATTCTAAATGAACAAAAGAAAATAATTTCGCAAGTAAATTATTCATGAAAAATTGCAACTACTTGATTTATTACGAATTTTTTTTTATGGTTGGATATACATTTCATCAAACCACTTTCGTTCTCATTTCCGTTGCTTCCTTTTACTTTCACAACAACTTTGTATATTTTTGTTTCCCTAATCCTAAATACGGAAGGAAACACTGATTGCAAGCTTGAGTCAAAGCAGTGAAGCTTAAGTAACCCAATCTATCCTTCAAAGTTTGTAAGAAAGCAGACATTGTTAAAAGACCGTAAACAATTTCTATTTGGTTTAAGAATTTCTTTTTTATTGTTTTTATTACATATATAGCCTATATATGTTTAATTTAGAGAAACACTGGTTGAATTGGGTTTAAAAATTGAAAAAAATTTAATGATACTGTAAAAAAGGAAAAAAAAGCTTATTTATAAAGAATAAAGTTTCTTTTATCTTTTATTCGGATATCTAAAAATAATAAATATAAACCTGCATTGATGATAACAATAAAATCTTGCATTTTCATAAATTATTTTGTGAACAATTTAATTAAAGGAACAATAATAACCAATTTTTCTGTTGGTTATTTATTATACATAAATATTAAAACAAATATTTATAAATGATTTAAAATTATTATTTTTAAAAACACAAAGGAATTAATAAAAAATATTTTGTAACACAAAACAAAAATACTTTAAAATCTATAATAAATAATAAATATTAAAAACTCAACATAATAACTTTTTAAAATATATAGTATGTATATATATATATATATATATAATAGAAAATTTTATTTCTGAAAATAATTTTAATGTAATATTGCTTAGCAGAATTAAATTTTAATGCTCCACATACAAGGAAAGAAATTAGTTCCTGT
This sequence comes from Androctonus mauritanicus, assembly GCA_011317285.2. Lineage (NCBI taxonomy): Eukaryota > Metazoa > Arthropoda > Arachnida > Scorpiones > Buthidae > Androctonus > Androctonus mauritanicus. Next base: position 8,866 of record WUQG02450511.1, on the reverse strand, counting down.
AAAGCTTGCTTTCCTGCATTAAACTACGTGCTGTTAGGAAAAAACAACTTGCAAAGATTATCATACAAATTTGTTTTAATTTTAATGCATTTTATATATGCAAAAAATTTTAAAAATTTGTTTAAAAATTATAGTATATGAATATTATATATTAACGATATTTTAAATTACTGATAATGGATTAAAAAAATTTATATTTATAATTATTTTCTTCACAATAGACGAAATTTATATAGATGAAGAAGTGAAATATTATATATGTCAAATATATCAAAAATATAGAATATATGAGGTCAAACAGACAGTATCTATTCAATGGAAAGAGATCTGGAAACTTTCCAGAGGAGGAACAAATTGGTTACAATCCCTCAGGATGAATTTCTGGATAGTTTAAGATTATAAAGAAAACTTAAACGGCATGGAAGTTATTCCTCTAATTTAAACATGTTTACTCAATAATGTAAACTTTGGATAAATCAATATATTTAATTAAATAAACATAATTTAGTGTTTTAATAATAAAATAGAAAATTGTTTTGTTATAAACTAAAATACTATTTTATTTTTAATTAAAAAATAATTTTGGAAATAAATTGTGTACAAAATATATTAAAAAATAGTAAGAATTAAATTTTTTGCAAGAGATTAAGGCTTTAAAAGAAATTATCTCGGTTTGAATTAAATTAAATTTTTTTTTTTTCATTAAGAAAAACTAGTTTTATATTTTAGAAATGTAGAGAATATTTAATTAAAATATAAAGAGAATTAAAGTGAATATTTTTATTTTATAAATTAAAGAAAAAACAACAATAGTAATAATAATAATCCAAATTTTAAATGCTAAATTTTGATATTACTTTTTATATTAAATAAAAATTTTATTATAAAATTGAAAATATTAGATTAATATTAATTTTTATCCGTATAAAAAATATTCTTAATTAAAATTTGATAAATTTATTAAACATTATAAGTGCTATTAATTATCTTGTTATGTGCTGACTAATATTTATGTGTTTATAGATATTTTTAGATAAAAAAAATTGAATTAATACTACAGTTTGATGTACTAGAAAATATTTTAATGGAATGTATCTTGGCGAGACCTTTATTTAAATTCGCCTGGAGAAGAAAAAAAATTTGACAAATTCCAATAAAATTTTTCAGTAAAAATTTGAAATATTTTAGGCAACACAAATTTTCTCATGAAGAATTCGACTCACATAAATTTTTATCATGCTTTTTTCAGAAAATAGATACTTTTACTATAAATTGAGTGCTCATTTTTCAGACTTAAAACATTTTCTTTAAAAAAAATATATTGAATATTTGTACTTTTATATGGAAAAAGAGTCTTAAAAACATCTCTTTCCTCATTTTGTAAAATGGATATTTTGGTACAAACAACTTTTACAGAGATTTTAACGTTTTAAATTCTTTTAAAAACCAGATGGAAAAGTTATAAATTATTTATAATGCTTACGATATATATATATATATACGTATAAAAGTACTTAAAAATCATTTAATTATTGATTAAACGAAGTTGCTATATATAAGTATATATGCAGAAACATTTTTATTATTTTTTAAAATTTTATCACTCTTCTTTAAGGATCTACATGATATTTTTTTCAAGAAATTATTTTTTTGAATGTTTTTTCTAATAAATATAGGCAATTAAGTTAGTTTCCATTTCATCATATGCACAACAACTTAAAGAGGAATATAAATGTCAATTTGCACTTTAATAACTTGTTTTGAAAGGAATTCAAAACATGCAAATGTATAATTAAAACTTCAGAATAACTTATTGCGACTTTTTCTTGAAGTATATTGATTTAATCAAGTTTGTTTCTTTAATGAGGGGGAAAAACTCTCTGATATTTTCTGAAAATGATTACACTGATTAACTAGAATCATAGTTCAGCAGGTGGTTTCACTTAAACATACGGTTCTAAAGACTTGATGTGTTCTCAATGCATATCTGACCGGGGAATCTGGCTGTTGAGTCTACTACACTTCTCTTTCTTTGCTAACATGGCACCAAGTAGTCCAAAGCTTTGCTACCCATCGAGTGCCACTGGGAGGCCAAACCATTTTCTGTTTTATTCAACGCTGTTCTGCCAAGATGATTAATGATATTTGTATCAATAGGCGAAAATCTGTTTCGACTTTTCACAACTTAACATGTCCAAGTAAAAAAAACAATGTTTATTAGTAGAAAGAAACAAAAAAAGATCAACTGGATTTATAAAAGTCATTTTGGAATTAATAACGTTTGTCGATTAATAATTTTGGAATATTTAATGATTAGGTTATTAAACTTCGTTGTTTATAGACATTCTTTTGGATTAAAAATCAGTCAATCATAAGTGTATTGTGCATAATTTTATAAATAATAAATTTATGAAGAAAAATTAACAAACGAAAATTGTATAAATCAAATTAAAATTTTTAAATTAATTTTTAGCTTCGTAATAGGTCTTCATCTCATTGTAAACTATAAAGAATTAAGCACAAGTCATAAATAGTATCAAAAATATAGGTTTTACTTTTGTAAGAGGCAACCTTTAGATCACATTTTATAAAAAATAAAAATCATTTTATGTTGTTTATATATTGTAGGACATAAAAGTCTCCAAAGAATTTAAATGCTGAAGAAAACCTAAATAATTTAAGTGATTTTTGTTTTTATTTTTAAACTTTCTGAAAATTTCAATACTTGTTTAAAAGATTCTATAAATTTCAAAGAATTTAAATTATATTAAAAATTTTAAGTATTTTATACTTATTTTTTATGATTTGCGATCGAAAGATGGAAAACTGTGTTAATAATAATAATAATAATTAAAACTGTTTAAAATTTTTTCTCCGAAATGTTAAACAAAATTATTTTTGAATATTTTAATATTTAACAAATTTTTAATATTTAATTTTAATATATGAATTTAAAATAAATTAATTTATAAATAAAATTAAATGACTAACGTATCTTTCTTTGACGTTAAATGGCTAAAATTTAATGTAAAATGTTTTACCTTCTCAAAATGGCAAAAAACGAATAAAATAATTTAAAAAAATTTATATTTAAGCAGAATATACTACTAAAAAGTTTCATAAAGAATCGAGCCAAAAGATTCTATTATTTTATACTAAAACATGAAGAAAATTGTATAAAGGAATTATGATACTAAAAAATACGTTTCGGTAATTTTGTTTGAACAGTATAAAATTTCTGTTTGTGGTTTTCTCTGACATGATCAAAAAATGTGTGTATATGTACAGACTTATATTTGTGTGTGTGTAACTTCTATATATATATATATATAGTGTGTGTAAAAGCATAGACGTAAAGATAAGAAAATCAGATATTGTATCTGCCCATCACAGTTAGAGAAACTGGCAAATGGCGTGCTGATGTTTGATCGATGATAAAAAGATACTTTCATCACTGAAAGACTTTTCTATCTTAAAAAACCCTCTGCTTACGTTACAGCTGAAAGCAAACCTTTTATTTCAATGTTTTGCAATGTGAAGATTGATACATAAGCCGTGATATTTGATGTTTTTGGTGATATCACAAGAGATATGAATGTTTTCTTCGTGTAAGAATTTTTCTTTATCATTTGTGATGAATGCATCAATCTACATTGTTGTTTTTTTGTATATTCAAATTTTAGAAGAAAAGATATATAAAAAATGTCTGCCTTTATGGTATTCTACAAGTGAATTTTTATAATAATAAAAAATATATAAATATATGTGTGTCCTGTTTTCAAGTAAAATATTTTTTTAGAAACTCTCAAGAACTTGTTTGAGTTTTCAAAATAAAATAAAATTAGATGGGGGAAAAAGATTTATGTTTTTGATGAAACGGAAAATTATATTTTAAAAAATATTTTTATTGTTAATATAAAAGTGCAGTAAATTTTTATGAAATTAAAAGAAATTTATCAGAATTTAATATAAAAATAATGCACATTTTTTAGTTTAATTGATAACATGATAAAAAATATCGGGAGTTGATACTATATACATGTAAAAATATAAACATGATGTTAATAATGTTAGTAAAAAGTTGATATAAAACTTAACATGACAACGTATCGCAAGCATAAACATATTATTCATAAACTAAAAATTCTCCTATACAGATTTAAATTAAAATTTTTTAAGTTAAATCTGTATAGAAAAATTTATTATCCTATACAGATATAGGATAATAAATTTTAGCCATTTTATTATCTTTATAAAATGATTATCATTTTGAATTTATTTTTATTAACTAAAAAAAATATTTAACAAATTTACAAGATATGTAAAAATTCCAATAATAAAATTTATATAAACAAATAAAATACTACTAAAAATAGAAAATGTTCTAAATTTAAATAAGTATCAACTTAAATTTCCTTTAAAATTTAGAAATTTAGATTTATATACATATATCTGAATTAATCATCTCAAATTTTCTCTTCTCGAAGAAAAAATATAAAAAAAAATATTTTTTTTCTTTCATCTTTGACAGATATAATTTGAAAACGGAATAAAATAAAATAATTTTTATTTTAGCATAAATAACAAAATGCAAAATTTCATGGCAATAAAATAATTGAGAAATCCGTGTTTTTTATAAACCGAAAATTCTTTCCTTCGTTAAAATATTTACAGTTTAAAAAACTGTTAAAGAATCTCAGTATTCTCAAGAGGAAATTTAAGATAAAAGTGTAAGAAAAATGAAATGAAGCGTGTACTTTCAATGCATAGAGAGATAGAAAAGGAAGTTTTCACAATGTAGACTCTTGTAACCTTACCACTGTATTTTCAAGTCGTCCACTTTATGTTTTGACAGTTTTTCTGTTGATCTCAGCTCTATACCTGTAAAACCCTGAAGTTTATCCGTGACCGGGCTACAGATTTACTTTATAGCTTTTTTCTTCTTCTTCTTGTTACCTTATAGCTTTGAAAGAAGGAAGTGAAAGTTCAACGCCTGACGAGTAAGTGAGAAAACAGAAAAATAATATCAGTATAAATTGAAAGAAGAATATTTCCATTTGCATGAAATGTGGTATGACTATAAATTCCATACAGTTGTGCAGTTCAATATATCTAGGTTATGCTATTATAACACATAATTTCATTCTAAAGAAAATGCTCATTTACATAAACTTTTCTTTTTTAATAGTTTTTATTCTATTTTAGAATAGATTAAACAAATATTTATGGTTATATACAAGTTTAGATTGTGTAGATTTACAGTTTGTGTAAAATGTTTGGCATATTGATTGCTTTGAATTATGAGATTATATCAAAGCATACGGAAGAGTAACAATAATTTAACTATTAATTATAATTAAATACCTTTAATAGTAATAAATTTCTACATTATATTACTGTCTTTTATCTTCTCAAACTGATTATTCTCAGCACAAGTTTTGTAACTTATTGATTATAGCCAAACAGATTTAGATGATTTTTTTTCCCATATAAGCCATATGGGAAAAAAAAATCATGTAGTTTTGATATGTAAATCATCTAAAAGTTAGAAGAAGTAAACTTTGTGCATTTTTAGAAGACCAAGTTACAGAATTAGTTGTCTTGGGAACGGTAGACAGAGAGTTGGAAACTGTTAGTCCGTAACCACTTCGTCTCTCCAGTCTACAAAGTACAATTAAAGGAAATCCCAAGTGGTTACGCTTCACTACAACTAAATGTAGTTGATTCGATTCCATTTTCAGCTTTAAACTACCTAACACAATAGTTGAAGATGTAATTTAAATATATTTTACCACATCATCCTTTTTGAACTTTGATGTACCCTACATTGTTTAATCTCTTATAGAACAGAAACTTTATCCTTAAGTAATTTTGTTAAACTAAAGAATACAAAGATATCGCCTTTAGCGTTTTTTTTTCTTGGTTGTTAGTTTTAAAAGTAGAAAAATAAAATAAAAAATTACGGAGCTATAACTAACTCTGCACATTAATATAACAGAAAATTCGACTAGACTGTCTAGCAGATATAAATTTAAGAAATGAAATTTTTCCAATGAATTCAACGAATTTATGTCATCAAAATATCTTTAAATATTAATGCAGCTACAAGAGACACGAATACATGTTTAGAATATTCTTCCAATAGTTACATGCTCCAAATTTTATCAAGAAAAAAAAAATGCGTTTTATGCCTGATTAATACTCAGAATATATATTTTACATACAAAGATGGATCGAATAGAATAAAGATTATCTAGGAATTTTAAGATTTTTCCATATTCAAAACATTTTCTATGTCATTCTTAACAGTGAGGTTTCTTTATTGTAGCATGGGATTAAAGAAAATTTCAATAAGTCTTTTATTATGTTATACATTTGATTAAAAAAATATTAAAAAATACATATTTATCAAACACTTTCGACTATTCTTTTTCAGAATATAGGAAAACATTATTTGCATATTCGTTCACGTCGAAATAAAATAAATGTGAATGTTTAAAAAAAAATAAGAAAAAATCTTTAAAAGGATGTTCTGCATGAATTGATTGCACATTATCTTGAAAGATTTCTAGAAAAATCTAGTCAATGAACTGTTATAAATATTTAAACAACTTTTAAATGCACTTAATTACAATTTATCGAAAAATATTCTTCTTAGTTGTGTTTAGTTTGGTAATGTTAAGAAAATAAAAAATTCTAGTTTTAGGAGGCGAAAAAAAGTAATTAAAAATGGAAATCTATCACTTCTTATTACGCAAAGAAATTTTTTAAAGTTTAAAAAGTTTGCTTTTCTTCTTTTTGCAACCCATTATATTATTTTTTTTTTCTAATTTCGAACTTCCATATCACACTTTCTTCTTTCCAACCAATTTCACGCATTAAATTCATATTCAAGACTATTCACGTTTGTATTAGATAGGAAAATGTGACAAAAAAGAAATAATAATAATAATTTCTCGAATTCCGTTCGGATAATAAAACTGAGACATTAATAGAATATTTTAATTTTCCACATATAAAATTTACCATTAAAGAACATGACGTTTTTTTTTTTTTTTTTTCTATTTTTGACTCTAAATTTAGGATTATAAATCAGATTTTTTTTTTTTTAAATTAAAATTTTCTCACAAGTTAATCTATATTTTATATATTATTAATAACCAAATTCTATTAATGTATTAAGCATAGTTAAGATCACTTTTATGAATAATTTATAATAGTGAATTTAACTGATTCGAAGAAAGGGGGAAAAAAACTTAATTTTGTTTAGTAGTTCTTCTTTAGGAAATAAAATTAATTTGATTGAAAAATCAAAGTTTAACATTTTTGATTACCGAGGAATGATTATTTGATTAATTTTTTACTTTTAGAACAATAAAGTAATAATTTATGTAATCTGAAAAAAAAAATTAAACTGTATGCAATATATATCTGTGTGTGTACACACAAACCTTAAAAAGTCAAACAACAAATTCAATGATATATAGCAGTGTTTGTTCAACCTTTTTTACTATACGAGCTACTTTTATATAGGCCTACTAAGCTATTCGGCGATCTACTCTCTTATATAGATCACATTCCCCCAACCTGATATCTGATTACGTACAACTATGCAGTTAAATTCGCTCACTTACTTGGGAGGATCCACTCTCCCAGCCCTAAAAACTTTATTTGTGTATTTAAAATTTATTTGTCACTTTTAATTATTTTAATTCAGCAAAGAAAACAAATATATTGGAATAAAATATTTATTTTTCTAATTTGGAAAAACAAAGTTAGAAAAAACAACAGATTGATTACAAATTCATAAGTTACAGGAAATGCTTGCTGATTAAAAAAAATTTTATGCGAAGGTTCGCGCAAAAAAAAGGACTCGGCTACGACCCGTCAAATTGCGAATACACATTATGAATTAAACCTATACGGTATGAGTACATGTACCGCGCAAAAAGGGTCCACGTTTTAATGCACGAATACAAAAAGTCCCATATAGCAGAAATTTTACAGGCCGGCGCCGGCGCCCCCCGCGGCCACAGACGCCACGAACGCGAATCTATATAATATTGCATCTTCTCTCATGATACTTTCTCAAAGAGAGAACTTTTCCTATCTCTGACATATTGTATAAGGAAGAATATTCCACACACACATTCAATATCAAATATCACATGAGATATGCGCGCAAGATCGTAAAAAGAGAGAATTATCAAGAGAATCTTTCTCATTAAGAGCTTGAGTAATAGCCAAAATTATGGCTTTGCCAAAAATCAGTTATGTTCTAGATTTCAATTATCTGAGGCTCTCAAATCTTGAAAATCTGCCACTTTTGAAATCTGGAAGAGGCCTTATCCAAACAGCTCTTATAGGAATCAAAATCTACGATCCATAGGTGGAACAGTCACACTTATAACACATTAATCTTATAGCAAGAGGATATTGAACCGACTTTTTTTCTTCTTGCAACAAGATTAAACTGTTCTTGAAAGATATTCTTTGGTACTGGATTATAATAATCTAAGGTCAAGATGTTTTTAATCTTATACCAAGATTAGTAATCTTGATGTAAGAATAATATTCTACTGGTACCATCTTTGTTGGAACAGGAAATATTAAATTATACTTGAGAAAACATCCAGTTTTTAAAAATTTTGTGACATCATCTTGGTGCAAGAGCCATCGGCTGACTTGGAGAGAAAAATGAAGCTCTCCAAGACTGCCATAAAAATCTGATCAGAAATTAGGATCCTTGAGTGTCATTTTCCAAAGAACCACTCTTCATCTTCTCATCATCATAACCTAAGCGCTTAGAAAATTTCACTGTACCGACATGTTAAGTCATTGTTTGATCGATGAATTCTGTATCGAC
>WUQG02450489.1:0-12956 GCA_011317285.2 Androctonus mauritanicus | reverse complement strand
ATACAGAAAATTTTTGAATTTTCTGTTTCCGGATTGTTTTTACGTAGTACTTTTCCGTAAGTGGGACCCCGGCCTTAGTGATCTCCTGTCATGTCGTTTTAGAAGTGGAGATCTATTGATATCCACCTCTAAAACTAGATTTCTCTATAATCGATCTGGTGTATGGTGTATACTAAAGCATTCGCTTTCACCTTGATTGGATTCAATTCTGGTCCCAGAACTCTAGTTCTTCAGGGGGGTCCAGGCCCGGGCCGTTGAACCCTATCTTATAGATTTCTGGTTGATTTCATCATGGGTATTGGCTAGCCTGTGATGGATTTTAAAAGTGGCTGTTTCAGATATACTATATCTCGTGTGGCATGGCGATAAACCACATGGTTGATATGTTGTATCAATTTTTTTTCCATATAAAAAATCTTTCCGAAATAAGATTGCAGACTAAATCTGGAATGTCTATAAGAAGAATTTTGCTTCATATGTTAGTGTCCAAGGTGACATATTGATGAAACCAATTCAAATGCATCCTTTTCTCAAGTGAGTGCAAAGACGACGACCAGCCGTCTTCTGGCATAAAGGCAGTGGTGGTATTCACTTGGTTCGACAGAACCGATACTTTTTATTGAGTTCGGCGTCCAGTTGTTAAAATGGTACTTGTAATCAGGATTCTCTCTGAGGTGGGCGGCTGGGCAGCCGTCCAATGTGGAAATTCACAAATTTACATTCCTTATGACCGCGTGGTAAAGCTTTGGCTTACTACTCTGGACCGGGATCAAATCCGAGTCCCACACCTCCAGTTTTTCAGAAGTGGTCCGGGCCCGGCCCCGGCCCCGGCCTGTTGAACCCCATTCTTCAACCATCTGTTTGATCCTATCAAGGATATTGGTCAGCCTGTGATGGGCTGTATAAGTAGCAGCCGCCAGATATAGAATATCCCTCGTACGATATGGCGGCTTAACCAAACTAACCAACCTGGCATTCCTTATTCTTTTTTAATGTTCATCTGCGGAACAGAGTATTCTAAGCGCCCGTAGTAATGTTCATTCCGTCCATAGGTGAAAAAAATTAGAACTATTAGGAGCAGATTTAGGTATGGTCTTAATGGGCTGCAGCCCAGGTCCCTGTTCGATCAAAAGGCTCCTTCGCGATCAAAAATATATAAAAAAATAAAAACAAATTAAAAATTTAAGAAAAAATAAATTATATAAAATTTTTTCCTACCTAGGTAAATTTAAATCGTTTGTTTGCAACATTATTGGATTTGAATAAATTATCAGTGTTTTAAATTACAGTAAATAATAAATACTGATCTGTCTTCTATCGGTAGTTGGTAAAATCAAAATATGTTTTGTCACTTGTCAATTATGCAAATAATGTGGCACTGTCGGAATGAGAGAGCAAATCTAGCGTCTCTAAATCGTGTTAGGTTAGCGTAGCTCTCACCGTTAGATTAATTTGGGTTAATTGAATATGCACCCAAACAATGTTAGCCCAGGGCCCCCAAAGTTAATGGTCCGCCTCTAGGAACTTATGCTTGTAATATTTATTCATTTCATAAAACTCGTTATACCTTTGATGAAATGCTACATTTTTATTCTCTTGCAATTTTTTATGCTCGGATAAAAAACGAAAAAAATTGTGAGAATGCCAAGCAAGAAGCAACGTGGAAATATCTTAAACAACAGTTTTATTATTTTTTATCAAGTATTTAATATTTTTTCATTAATATTTTAAAACATTTTTATATCATAATCTAGTTTTGTGTACCTCTTGTATTGTTCTTATTTTTAAGTATTAATTGTATGAAATAATAAACGGTATATTGTTTTTTTATATATTTTTATACTTAAAATGGTCATTAGGGCAGCGAACCGGTTGTTAAATTATTTGAATCCTACCACTGCATAAAAGTCTACTTCATTAAGTTTTCTAATTACAGTTTTCCTTGAAATTCTCCTTTTAATTACTTCAGGGAATTTGGAAACAAGCCGTAAATGAGATATACTTCTGTAATGCATAGTGGTTATTTGCATTTAATGGTTGAGTTTTTAGCTACGAGAATGTCATTCAACACGTCGGCTAATGATGCCCCTTTATACTAAAACTATTTCCATAGTTTTTATACCACCATTCTCGACACATTCAACTTTATGGTCATATCATCATGATTCATTTTCATTTCCATTCAACCAGCAGCATGCTATTGCAAAAAAAAAAAAAAAACAATTAGATGGTGTCTGTTGGACATATTAAAATTTAGCTATTCCAGAATTACAGATAAAAGTTTCAAAAATGAAAAATAACATCTCTAACAGCTAAAATTTTATAATAAGTCGAGATTTCTGTTATTTACATAGTCACCGTGTTTTAAATTATCTATATGACATTTTCAGATTTTGAATTTAAATATTTAAAAAATTAGGAAAAACAATTTATTCTCATTTTGAACACGAGTTTTGTCCTTCAATGTGTACATATAAGGATAAATCAAAAGTAAAGGCCAGAGATCTCGTTTTATTTTTGCCAAAAGATAAGATCATCGTTGGGTAAGACTTATCAATATCCAAATACTTATGTAACTTTTGGTGAAAATTATACAAAAAATGAATGGTCATTTTGATATTAATGATTATTTGAATTTATGATAATTTTTGGACTTTTAAATATAAAATAACATGGGCAAAATAATATTCTCCCCGCTCAAATTTTTCCAGGGGCAACTGCCTCCGTGAAGTCGGTCCCTATAGTAAAGCCAATTTATTTATTAAATCAAGAAAAATAAATGTATACAAAAATTTTAATATAATTTTTATATATAGTTTCTTATTTCTATAAATATTTCTTACATTAGTCGCTTAAAATCATTATATTTTTAAGGTTATCCTAACGCCTTTATTAAAATAAAAATATGAAAATAATATTCATTATACAATGAAAAATATGAAATTAAATTTTCATTATAATGTTTGAAATTTGACGACAAAGTTTTATCCATCAGGTGGATATTATCATTGTGGAATTATGATAACTTTTTATGGTCCTTCTGTAAAAGAGTCTAATATTTGGAATCACTTTATTTATCATATATAGATCATTTCTAATATGACCATTTTAATTAAATAAACATATTTAAAAAATTGGCAGCTATCAAAATATTATGCAGTCTATCATTCATATTTCCTGCATTCTGAATGGACTGATCCAAGTACTATAGTGGTATAAAATTTTTAAATTTCATATTTCCATCGCATCCTTAATTATGATTATTTTCTTCACTGTTAATTTCAGTGATTTGTAATTATAGTTATGAATAAGTAATTTTATATCGTGTTATTGTTTGATACTGGATAAATATTATACATTCTCTATCTGTAACGGTTTATTGACGGAAATATATTGAAACATTGTTGTCTGACAAAATAAAAAGAACTCGATAAAATTTTTCATTTTATTGTTACATTAAAATAATATAAACTTATTTTCAAAATTATATGATTATAATAATTAATTACGAATTATTATTTCAGTATATATGTTTATGTCCATTAAATGTTTAAAATTCGTTGACAGTATAGATACTGTCCTAAAGTATTTTAAGTGCACAGTACAATACTATGAACTATACTATGCAGAGTTCTTAGTGAACGGTATTTTTTAATTCTAAATCTTCGATTGTGCCAAATGATGCGAAGTTCGGACTAACTCACTCTTTATAGGAAACAACTGTAAAACCGGCTGTAACTGATTTAATGGTGATATGAAAAAATTTCTAGAGAACATGAATTTACTTCTTTTATAAATCCTTCGAATATATAATAAATATTTAACAAAAACGTGAAAAGAAATTCTTTTTCCGTCCGAACAATATAATAATAATCTACTTCATCGATTAGATGACGGGATTTCGGCTTTGTATATATTATTATTCGCACATTTAGGACTTCCATCAATTAAGGAATTATATATACATAAAGGAATGTGTTTTCTATCGTTTCTAAGGTTTTTCTCACTTAGAAATTGTCATTGGAAAGCTTGGCACGTTAGCATTTTACTGCGCAGGCCGATAAATACTCCACTGCATAAATCGTAATAACGACCGAGCTGGACAACGGCGCCATTGAAACGTGAAAAAGAAATAGAAATAAATAAAATGACGGGTGAAAAATATCAATCTACTGTGATGTCCAGAATAAAATTGAGTGCATGTCTATATATATATATGTTATATGATCAGAAGCAATTATATAACGAATGCAAATGTAAGAATTTATTATTCGTGTTAAAACGGTATAAATTTATTAAGTAACGATTATGATACGAACTTTGTATCCACTGGCATCAGATGGCGCCAGTTGCACGACATTTCCTTCCATGATTTTAGGAGGAAGGATTTTAAGGATCAGATAATCGAATCCTTAAAATCCTCTACCTACCATGCACCTTCCACACAAGTTAAGAGCCGGATATACGCATAAGCTTGACAGGCCTCAGATTATGTGTAAATCAACAGCTTAGGATCTCACATTACGAGGAACCTGGTGCTTCACAAAAATATATTAAATACATTTGAGGGAACCTCAAATGTTACAGCTTAGAAGTCACAATACGTATAAATCCGGTACTGGTCCGACCTACCATAATTACTAATACTGTATTAATTTTTTCTATATATAATATCTTTGATTTTTTCTATACATAATATCTTTGATTTTTTCTATGTAATAATCCTACAAATAAATCTATCCTATCGTGTTCTCAGAAAAAAAAATTATATTTAATGAAATTCCAGTGATAAAAAAAGGTACTAATTAAATTGCCAATTTATTTTAATATGGCCCGTTAACCCTTACACTTAGAAAAGACCCAACTTTTATGTTCCCTTTGTTCCTCATTCAGTTTCAACGTTGTAAACCCTTAACGAAATTTCCGCCCTTTTCTCTTTTATCATTCTTTTTGGCTGTCATATATCGACTGTTTCCCTGCAGCGGAAATGGATTGGTCCAATCGATGCCAACCGAGTAACCTTGACCTTGAAAACTGCTGTACACAAGCGTTATCACGTGATTTTTCGGGCGTCGAGGCGGCCCAACCACTACTACATTCTGTAATAGTTGGTCGTACTCACCTTCTCATACGATTCGAATACTTCGCGGATTAATTATTAATAAACTAAACTAGAAAAAACGTCTATTTATTTTTGGCACAGTCAGTTTGAATAGGAAAACACATTTAAATAGCATTTCGCTCTTTAATTTTATATCTTCTATATGCAAATATATATATATATATATATATATACATTTTATTGCTGTTGTTAATTTATACGAGCATTAATTTAAAGAGAAAGACTGCATTAAAATTGATCGTATTCTAATATTTTTTATGAATACTATACTTGTCTAATTAGAATAATAATTATTATTATTATTATTATAGATCATAAAGTATCAGCAGTTTTTTTAATGCATCAAATTTTATCAGAAATATATAAAACCAAAACAAAATTTGTCTAGTATCGAACGTATACTTCATAGCTTTCTGTGATGTTTTTGTTTGACTCATTTTATGCGTATTACTCATTTTCAATGAAAAACTCTGCGATTGCATCATCTCCGGAAACACGGGCGAATGAGGTGTCGACTGCCATAAATTATGCGGATCGACCATTCCACTCATAAACAAAAAGATAGAGAAATTATTAGATTTAAACTTCAACTGCCAAGAAAAATTTTTAATATTGTGTCACAAGTTAGTTTTGTATCGTAAAGACGTATCGAAACTCGATTGAAATGAATTATGTTTTTTTAAAAACGGAAACAAATCTAGAATGTAATTATCTGAAAGAACAGTGATCGTCTACTATATGTTCTAAGTCGCGCTTGACACATTAGATAATTAAAGTACAGAAAAGCCCGGATGATACACAGTTTTAAATTCTTCAGTATCCCGCAGTCCGATAATTATGATTCAAAATGAAGAAAATAATAGAAAAAAATTGGATGTTTAATAATTCAGAAATCATGTTTTATTATAATCATAACTATTATTAACAGTATAAAAACGTTACTAATCCATAGAGTAAAAAGCATTGATATATACTGGATAGTTCATTTTTAATTAATTAACTAATTTATCAAACTAAGCTTTTATGATATAGTTAGATTTATGATTTAGATATAGTTATAACAGTAAAATAATGCATGCGATTACTTTGATATATTTTAGAAACATTAAATATAATTATGTAACAAAAAATTTAAATCCAAATCCTTATTTTAAGTCTATCGATATAATTCTACGTATCAGTTCGATCAAACAACAATCTATCAGTTTCTCTATATCGACAAATCATCGGTTTTTAAAATTTAAAATAATGTAGGAATGAAATACGTTTGATAATATTTTAAACGTAGAGTACCATATCAATGAAACTTAACGAATCTCTCTTTTGAAAATCTAAACTAAAAAAACAACTACAATACAATACTGTATTGATGTTGAATTATAACATAAAATCGTCTTATTCAGATTAAAAAATGTCTTGCAAACACATGTGGAACTGCAACTTTAGAAGAATGAATTGTTATCTGCTAAAGCTAATCATCTATAATGTATTTCTTTATACAGTATATCTAAAAAAATTTCAGAGAGCAAAAACCCTTTCTGGAATCTCGAACTGAACGATTGCTCTTGAAAAACGGGTAGTATTCCGGTTGGAAATGAACATTTTTAGTAACAATGGAATGTCGGCTATTTCTTAACAGATAAAAATTACAGTAATGAATTGGATATTATATAAATTAATTAATATGATATATTTATATTTCTTCTATGAAACTTTTGTAAGCGTAATAATAATCAAGAATCTAGAAGCACTGCTGTGACTCTAAGCCAGGGATGCACAGACTTAAGACCAAGGGCCCCATAGATTCACTATGACTTATAGGAGGGCCACTAAAAAACACAAAAAGTTATATATCATGTTTATTACATATTACAAATAAACATAATTAAAAGTAAACAAAAAATTTTTAACTGGATGCGAAGGATTATATTATTTATCAACTTTTTTTATTTTAGGTTTGACATTTGTAATAGTCAAACGCAAAATTGATTCTAAATTTTCATTAGTTAAGTGGAAATGGTACTTAATGCGCATGTACAGTTTTTTTTTTTAATTACCTATTTCACACACATGAATACAATAAAAATAAAAAATATTTATTATTACAAATATGATTGTTATTTTTCCTTACTGTTTAGAAACATTATTATCGAACCATTGTAAAAATAATTTCACATCAGAAAAATATTATTTGAAAATGCATTGTTCAAAACTACAATAATATTTCGTTGATTGTGTGACATGTTAAAATAACACATGGTGAGGCGGGCCGTCAACAAATCAATGGAGGACCGCATCCGGCCCGCGGTCCGCGGTCTCTGCATCGCTGCTTTAAGCCAAATATAATATTTACTGATTCTTATTACAGGATTCATTACTGCCAAAATTCAACTTGTTGTAAATTTCTTTCTAAATTAAATATTATTAATCTGATAAATTTATTCGAGAAAGATATTTAATAGGACACCGAATGTCAAAAAATTATCAAATATACAATGGTAAGTGTACAAGAAAAGCGAAAACATTGATAGAGAGCTTCAAATCCAATTAATAAAAGAATTATAGCAATTTATAATTGTAAAAATCGGCAAAAAAACATTGTTTATCATATTTTCCTCCTCCGCAGATACCTACTGGATTTACAAGTCACATAGTTCATCTGATATCGATTAAATTTGGAATATATGTATTTCTTACAAGTTAGATCAACTGAAGTCCTCTGAAAATTTTATCACACTCGAGTCAAAATAAAAGGGTGAAATGGAAATTCATTTTCCTTAAATAGCTCTAAATATCACATTGTTTAACTGATTTTTATCAAATTTTATATACGTATGTTTATTATTTTATTAAATCTTGTCCCAACCCTATTCTCCCGATCTGGCATCTTTAGACTTGTTCTTATTTTGAAATATAAAAAACAATCATGAGGAAGAAATTTCTTCGATAATAAAAAGGTCATATTGTTGTGGAGAGCTAGTTTGCCTCCAAATCTGCCAATTTCTACAAAGATGGGATTAAACAACTATTCACAGGCAAGGACTTTCAGAGAAAATGCGAGGTCCAGGGCAAATAATATTTTGAGGCCTTTCAAAAAAAAAAAAAAATTATCAAATATATGGTAAGTGTACAAGAAAAGCGAAAACATTGATAAAGAGCTTCAAATTTTGACAAAAACTGAAGCTCGAACAATATAAAAATATACAAATACATTATATATTTTCTAAAATATTGAGTTATAAATTGAGAGCCTTAAAATCATGCGGCCCGGGGCAGCCACCCCTCTCGCCCCCTCTCTGATAGCTATTGTTCACGGATATGAAAGTATGTGGCCATAGGAGGTGGGTAGGTATGTAGAGAAGGAAGAGTTGAAGGACCAAATTTCAAATCTCTAGCACAGCCACGGCATGCTGAGAGTATGAACTTTTTGCCTCGCCTCGTATTAACATATTATTAGAATATCCTTCTCAGAAAACGATATTCATCTAAAAAATGGCATCCAATCAAAAATATCTAATATGTAAACAATAAGCTAAGTACAGAACTAAGAAATTGGAATACTTGTTGCAATTTAGATAAAGCTACTCGCTCAACGATTTAAGAAAATAAAACGGTAACAATCGAAGCAGTCACATCTAAATTGTAACAGATATCCTAATTTATTAGCACTGTGCTTGGATTATTTTTTATATATATTAAATTTTTTTGTTGGATATAAAATATACATTTAAAATTTAATGAGAATATATTGCAAAATCAGCACTTTAGGCAAGTCCGGATCACAGCATTATTGTACAATTTATAAAAATATTGTAGTGTATAGAACGAAACAGAACTAGAAAACTAATCGTGTAATTATGTATTAAATATTGAAGAAGCTAGTATCGTCTTTTTCTTTGTATATTGAAATTCCTTTAATTACGGTTTTATTTTTTAGAAAATATCATTACTTATTAAATCTCGGAAATAATTTTTTCTTAAGAGCGAAAAGATATTTAAATAAATGTATTAATTGCAAAATTTTCTCGGAATCCAATAACAGAAAGAATCAGTGATATTTAATAAATTTCATTACCCAAATACTGGGTAAATGTAATATTTTGGATTGTTTTGTAGTCTTTTTAATTTTATTCTCAGTTTAAAACTTTCTATAATTGATAATAATTAATTTTATTTAACATGGCACATATAGCCATGCAAAATAATACCAACTAATATTAAGTTCAGTGTGATTTTATCAAGATGAAGGCCAAATAAAAACCCATCGGATCTTGTGGTGTTGAGAACCTTTATTATGCTATTCGATAAAGGTAAATCTGTATCAATTGGAAAGCAGTTCCATCACTGCTGTCTAGATTGCTGAGAACTATCTAAGCATCGCACTATTTTATTATTACATTCAAAGCAGAGGCGTAAGTTATAGGACCTATTGTATTGCAGAATTGAAAAATCACAAAAAAAGATCTTCCTTCCCCTTCATCATTTTTCGTCACATTAAACTTGAATCTCCTCACTTCTTTGAAGACCCTCTCCTCTTTTATTTAAAATTTTTTTCTGATTTTACGTAAAAAACAAAGAAAATTACTCATACATAAATAATGGAAAATAGGAATTACACTACTTTATACTAGTACTGTTATATAACTTATTGTTTTTGATTTCCAAGTATTCTTCAAACAACTGGATATAAATTGCTAGATATATATGTCTTAAATTTTATAATAAACGTATCTCCAAATATGTTAAATTACAGTTTTATTTTTCGAACAATTAGCATAAATATTTTATATTTTATAAGAGAAATCATAGAAATATAAAATTCAACTATTTTCACAGTCTGATGTCGTAATTTTCATGACTACTCCCTCTCTATATCATTTTATCCCTACTACTACATCCCCTCTCCCTTAACAGCTTAGCGTAATTTATGGACGCTCCTTTAATCTGACTGTCTTATTCGAGAGAAATATTTAATAGGATACAACATGTAAATTTCAAACGCATAATTCAACTAATAAAAGAATTGTAATAGTTCGAAAATAATAAAAGTAGGCTGAAAAGCTTTATTTTTCTTCTCTTCCTCCTCCGCCTCTTTCACGTGTACGCGTCATATTGTTCAAAAAATTTTGACTTTAACATGACTAAAATCAAAGACAATGTTCAATAATGTGATATATTGTCCAGTAGAAGGAACTCTTTTATAAAAAATATATATATATAGATAGGTAATCGATATATAGATATCGATATATCTATATATCTATATCGATATATAGATAATCGATAGTATCATAAGTATCGTTATAATTAATTTTATTTAAAAAATAAAAATAAATACTAAATGTGAATGTTCTGCAATGTTTTTATTCTCGAGATATTTTGCAGACTGTCTGATTTAGAAAGGAAAAAGTAGTTACATAATACCATTTTTGCAAAATGTATATGATTTTTTTTTTTCAAATAGTTGTAATACATATTATTCATGTATAATAAATACATTAGACTCTCGATTAGCTGGAGCGGTAGGAAAATTATTTTTCGCGATAATCGATTCCTCAAATAATCCGCAAAAAATTGATGTTATTAACAATAAACGTTTAATATTTTTAATATTAAACGTTTATTGTTTATAACATATATATTGTATTCAAATATTCCATTATTGATTGAAAAAACAAAAAAATTTTCATAAGGAGCTTAGTGCTGCAAATAAATTATTGAATGTAAATAACGCAATATCATCTTGTGTATTTATAAAAAAAATAGCTTATTAATTCCAGTATAACAGAAGATCAATAATAAAAATAGATATTTAAATAAAAAATAAAAATATATACACTATATATGACAACATTCTTTACCGTTGCATCTTATTTATTGTCTTAATACACAGTGATTATAATTAAAGTGACAGTACTCACACATATTTGAGCCCATTCTGGTTGATGGTACTTCGTTCAAACTTGGTGTATAGGTTATATGGATCATGGGGAAAAGAAAAATGCAATAAAAAATAATAGTGCAAATTTCGGCCACCAGGTGAAAATATGACGCATAAATAACAACGACCCAAATTGGAGGCATAAACCTATATTTATTCACAGCATTTGTTCGATGTGCATTCCCTTTGCGTCAATCACATGTTGAAAGCGCATTATAGCATGTCCAACAGTAGCCCGAAGGGTTTCTCGAGGAATTGCAACAACATGGCGTATTATGTTTGCTTTCAATTCAGGCAGAGTCCGTATGCTTCCTCCATAGACACGATCTTTCAGAAATCCCCACAATCAGAAGTCACAGAGATTCAAGTCCGGAAAACGAGGAGGCAATCGGGAAACTTCTGGAAATTACTCGATCATCTCCAAAGTGAGCACGAAGCAGTGCTTTCGCTTGTCGGCCAATACGGAATGTTGCACTATCTTGCATGAAGACAGTAGTGTCCAAACATTCTCGTTCTTATAAGGCAGGAATTACTTTCTGCTGCAGAAGTTCGCAGTAACGGGCACTCGTCACGGAACACCTTTTAGGGCCTTGAGGAGTGTTCTCCTCAAAGAAAAAGGGGCCAAGAATGAAGTCAGCAGTAAAGCCACAAACATACAGTCATGTAATCAGGATGCAGAGGCTGTTCATTCACAATATTGGGACTCGCAGTACCCCATATGCGATAGTTTTGAGTATTAACTGCTCCGTCTGGGGTAAAATGCACTTCGTCTGACCACAAAATGTTCCAAGGCCATGCATTGTTGACGACTATTCTCGCCACAAACCAGCAAGCAAATTCAATGCATTGATATGGGTCTTCAGGGTGTAGCTTTTGCAACATTTGGATCTTGTGTGAATTTCACTGTAAAATAGAATGCAGAATCTTTTGTACTATAGAGTAAGGAATACACAAATCATGTGACATCACTCAAACACTTGTTGAAGAATGTTGGGAACAGGATGCTCTGTAAACCACAGCAGCAACGACTTCTTCCACACTTTCATTTGAAATCTGTTTCCATCCTCTTCCTGGCAGTACACCCAACTCCCCAGTCTCTTCAAATTTTGTAATCATTTTTTTCAAACCATTGAGCAACATAGGCCCTCTTCACAAGCCTTTCGAATGTTGATATTTATGCATGCAGCTAAACCATTACTGCAGTTCTGATAAAACAGCTTGACCAGTAAAGCTTGATCTTTCTTCTCTAAAGGCACGGTGATTACTGATTTCACAGTATTACTACTGGCAATTTAAAGCATTCCTAATATGCATAACATCTTGCCTGAACTGCATGAAAAGCACTATCTAGTGATTGAAATTTGCACTATTATTTTTTATTGCATTTTTCTTTTCCCTATGGTCCATATAACCTATACACCAAGTTTGAACAAAATACCATCAACCATAACAGGCTCAAATACGTATGAGTACTATCACTTTAATTATAACCACCCTGTACATGAGGCTTGATCTTTATCATTTCTCAAACAATTTTAAATAACATTTTAAAATTTAAATAAGAAAAATCATGCTTAGTGCAGCAAGTATTTTTGTTACTGTATTAAATATATTTAATTTATATTTAATTGTTAACACATTGGAACAGAATTAGTTTGTTTAAAGCTGATGAGGGAATCTAAGAATTTTGAAAGTGTTACTTTGTATTGAATAAAGTAATTATCTTTGAGTTGACTAATATTTTCTGCTAGTTTGGCTAGTTGTAATTAGTTATGTCAAAATTAAGCAATGCAAATCTTTGAGAAAATTCTATATATTATTATTATAAATTAAATTCAAATGTGACACAGTTTTTATCAATCTTAAATCAAGCTTAATGATCAAAATTATGAA
>WUQG02450478.1:0-12956 GCA_011317285.2 Androctonus mauritanicus | reverse complement strand
ATACGGACACCGGACCGCCCAGCGGATACGTCCGCAGCATTCCGCGCCTTCGTGGCAGTCTTTCGGAGGAAAAGCCCCCGCTGCTAATAACCTCCATATAACACGGGTATAAAAAAAAGCTCTTCCACGGGCCGCCCGCCCTTGCGGAGGGGTCAGCCGGATGGTAGAGGACGGGGATCGGTGGGCCGGGCCCGTCGATCTCGTCCCCATGATAAATATTTTCAAGGGGTAGGACCCGAGAGTCGAACCCGGGTCCTCCAGAGTGCTACGCGGCCAATCCGGCCGATGGAAGGGCTGGTTTGGCCCCATCACACAGCATTATTAGAGAATGGAATGTGATATTCATTGGCCAAAAAAATGGCCAATATCAGATAAAGTATATCCCTCCCACGATATAGCAGTTCACCTATCAATCTAACTCGGTGTAAGGGCATACACATTAGTTTTAGAATTTTATTGTCCAGAGCAGTGGTTCTCAACCGCCGTTCCGCGAAATAATTTAATAAAAACAATTGTGCGATAAATTGAACAATTTGGCAACATATCTATTCGTCCTACTCCTACCCATCCCAACGATTTTTAGCTTTTATTTGTATCTGGTGTTGATGAATTTATATTAGACCAGTGGCCGCCAGCGCTTCGCCTGTGGTAAAGGAATTTTCAAATTTTAAGTTTTTACTGTTTGACTTGCAATTCTAAATTTTAATACAATTCCACACGAATAACTGAGGTATTCTACTTCTACTCGGTTAACATTGGCTTATAATATTTATATTCCTATTTATACATTAAAATATCTATTGGCAGAAATACACTTTTGGTCGTTAGGTGCCTAAGTCACTCGGTCACATCATTTCTCCAGGTCGGACCGATGTTAAGGCGAAACAGACTATAGTTCCATTTCGGATATTAGTTTATTATTTGTTAGAGACAAAAATATATATTTGTATTGTCTGTTCTGGAGTTTATTAATTTCTTCCTTCTTTTGACCGTTAAGAAAGATGGTGTTCCGCTATTTTTCTATTAGTACCAAAAGTGTTCCGCCGCTGCAAAAAGGTTGAGAACCACTGATCTATAGTTATACACTTATGAAAAGTTATGATCAAAGTTAATGATGTAAATTATATTTGAAAATTTAGAATAAATATCTATCATTCCTTGTTTGGAACACACTATATCAGCAGTCTCAAACTCATGGCTTGAAGGCATGTTTGTCTAACAAAGTAATTTCTGCAGTTTTTGTATATTATACATTAACGACAATATTTTTATAGTATTTTTATATATTAATTTAATATATGGCTCCATATGCCCTTTATTTCAGCACACATTGCATTTATTATAATTAGAAGAGTACATAAAAAAATATTATATTCATTTTTATGAACTATTTGAAAATCACTTTAAACGTTTTATAAACTATAGTGAAATTCAGTAAAATAGAATTTTTTTTAACACATTCAATCCTTCAGATTATTTATCTTATGTAAAAGTCTTTCTTTTTCCTATAATGCATTAATTTTAAATGCATTCCTTAACAAATTAGATGCCTAAACCCTTTGAAGAGAATGAATTTGAGAGTGCTGCTCTATATTGTATTACAATCTACACTAATAATAGAAAAATGCTGATCTACACAAATGATAAATGTTTTAAATTACATAGTCCATACTGACTTGTGACACTGTTGAGAGTTTAATGCAATAGTAAACACCAAAAATCATTATATTTACTAATATGCGATATATTAAAAAAAAATTGCAAATGAATTTTTTGAATATAAACATAATTGAACAAGACAAATATATATATATAAATTATTATTCTTAACAATTCATAAATATTTTATATATTTAGGAGAAAATATTATATCTCCTAAATAATGCCAATGCCACTGAGGGAATTACAATAAAATGATTTTGATTTTGTTTTTTTAATAATATGGAATAATAATAAGTCCTTCTGGAACTTCTTATATTCCACATTATTTTATTTATACATTAAACTCTTATATATCTCTTAAACTCTTATCTCTTATTATAAACTCTTATAAACAGACCAATAAAGAAAGGAATGATGGGTCAATAATACTGATTGTCCAATATATTCTGGTACTTTTTAATCTATAAAAATAGCTTAAAATTTAATCAAAACTGTTGTATTGTAACAACACTATTGAATAGACAATGTATAGATTTAATTAATATTGTATCAAATATAAATAAATGATGATAAAGCTGTCATTTTTTTGGCCAAATACCTTAATATCAAATATTTCCCATTACAGAAAAAAATGTTCAGAACAGATTTTTTGTTATTTCTGAAATCAGACAAGTCTGTTTACAATATAAATTAATTTTGAAAAATTATTGAATTAAAATCTGTGCATAAAAATTTAAGTATATAATCAACATAATAGCCTAAAAGCAAACAAATATGACTGCATGCAGGCCCAGCCCTAGCTATAGGCAGACTAGGCACCTGCCTAGGGCACCAAAAGTTGGACTATTTAATAGTATACTCTACTATTGATAAGGCCACATTCTATTTCAGGGGGTGCCAAATTTGGAATTTTCCTAGGGTGCCAAAAATCTTGGGCCAGCACTGATTACATATTTATTATGCACAATTAGCTTTGTTTTGCATTTAGATATATTAAGTATTTTAAATTTACATAAATTGTAAACAAGATCTTTTATGTAAACTGAATTTTATTTTATATAAGTCAAAAACATAATTTTTTAACAAAAATTCAAAATCAAATATATCCAGGGAAGGATAGTACATGGTGAAAGTTTTAATTTATATTACTGAAATTTTGTTTGGAATACTAAAAACGATTATTATTCATACATTTTCTATCAATAAAATGTAGTTTGGAGATTTGGATAACTCAAGCTGCATACATTTGATTAGATTTACCAAAATGTCAAATACAACATGAGAAATTGATTTTAATTAAAACATTATAGATTCATCTATAAAAAATAAATTAATAAACTAATTGTAAGAAATTATGAAGGTAATCAGTAGTATTCAAAATAAAATATTACCGAATCGATAAAAAAAAAAAAGAGAGAATATAAGAGATAACAAATATAATAACAACTTGATAAAACAAACATTATTTTTTAAATTTTTGCATTTAATTTATATTATTGAAGTTTCTCTTTGAAAACTAAACAAATCTGAATACCGTTCTTACATTTTCTTTCACTGTACCAATGAATTTAAATACTGTTTCCACCTCAGTTTCATTTCTTGCTCTTTTACTAGCTATTACTAGTGCTTCTGTTGGTTCTATAGATGATTTTCGTTTAATTCGAAGTAAAGTAGCCATTACAACAATATATTCTACCAACACAAAATACAGAATAAACGTTCAACCACGCTTCCTAACTCATTATGCTCGTTCCTTAGTTCCTATCACCATTTTGAGTTGTTATTAATTAATACAGTAATTCATTCTTAAAGATTAAAATAATATCATAAGTCAATAAAAATATCTTATTTTTATAAAAAAGTTAAAAACATTATTACTAATTTTATAAATGAAATTTTTAGAAATGTCTCTTTTTAAATTCATTTCTCAAAATGCCATGATGTCGCTTCAATCGGTTTTGTATATGGATGCCTCGTGCTGAATATATATGCAAGTGAAATTTTAATGGAGATTTATTTATTTAAATAAATTATAATTAAAATCGACTAAAATGTTTGGAGGGATCAATAGGTGCATATTTCATTGTGCATCAAGAAAACATTACTTTTTATTTTCAACTAGAAATGTAAATATTTCAGATCATGGTTTAAATTAATATAACTATTGAATTATACCTTTAATTAATAATCAAATATGATATATTTATTACATATTCTTTCAGTATTCATTGAAGATTACGACATACTCTAATATTTATCGTCGAATTGACAAATTAAATACATCAGTTATTTTTCATAATACTGACAAATGCATTTGTTACCGATCTTCCACATTCATAAATATTCCAGTTCGATATCAGTCAAATAATTTATCTACATCAGAAATTCAGGTAAGAAATGTTTTTTTAATGATTTTTGTAAGCAAAATTACTGTAATACTTTTATTAGTTCTTTTTGTATAATGCCACTGTTTTTTTTATTTGGTTGATATAATTATCACAATGTATGATTATAATAAGAAATCAAGATAATATTTAAATGATAACTAATCATACCTCTTATCATCTTCTCATTAAGGAACTGCTACCAGGAACAAAGTACAACTTATTTGGGTGTTAGGGCACAAAAGAATTGAAGGCCATGAAGTTGCTGATGGACTGGCCAAAGAAGGGGCTTCTCATCTCATTATTGGACTTGAACCTGCCCTTGGCATCAGATTTGATGCATTTGGATGGGTTGACAGCTCAGCATCTCACCAATTGAAGGTCTACTTCTGGATTAAAGCAAGCAAAAGCTCTTGTTTTAGATCCTTTTTTACAGAGAACTAGAGAGTTGCTTGTATTGCATAAAAATGAAGCTAGGATTATTACTGGGCTCCTTACAGGGCATCTTAGAAGGCACCTGCACTTAGTTGGAATTGCTAATAGTCCCAATTGTAGATAATGTCACTAGAAAAGATGAAACTCCTCTTCACATTTTGTGCAAATGTTGGTGGCCTTTCAGGGCTAAGATATGATCTTAGGTTGCATTTTCCTGCACCAGAAGATCTTTTTACAGTTCCATTGAGGAAGATACTATCTTTCTGGTTATGACAGTATATTTTTTTATGAGATGAGCCTGATAGGGGTGACAATAGACCATTGGTGGTTGCAGTGCTAGGGCTTTACACAGCCATAGCACTGCAATAATTTTAACATCTCAATGGTTTTCATAAATAGAGGGTTAGCTGTATTTCACTTATACAAATGATATATTTGTATTTGCAATACATAGCATCTATATTATATTATAATAATATAAATTCAATATATTATCAGATATGGTTCAAAATAAATACTGTATATGAAAAATCTAGGGAATGAAAAATTCTTAATGGATGATAATCCAAGTTTTGTAGATTCGTGAGCCTCCATTTCATATCAATTTTAAGCAGATAGATTTAACTTTAAAATAAGACATTTCTATTGTACTAAAAGAAGTTTTGATGATAAATCAAACATTAACATTAAAGAAGTTTAATCTATATTGATAGCATTATAGAAATTTATATATTTGCAACAAACAATAATTTTTTATTAATGAAATAAGTTTATTCTGACTAAAACTTTAGATTATTAAAAAATAACATCAAAAAAAACTTTCTATATAATGAAATATAAGAGCTTGGAAGAAACAAAATTATTTTAAATTAATCAAAATTTTAATTATTTAATATTAGACCTTCTAATTTTATTATATATTAATGGAAGAATATCTGTTTAATTTAAAAAATTAGTTTTCAATTTCTACCATATATAATCAGTGATTTTAAAAATAAAATGCCATTTTAATTACAGTTATTTTCTTACTTAAGTTAATAATTAGGATAAAAATTTTAAAACAAAAACTACTGGAATTAAGTGGACTATAATGACTGTACTTATACAATGTTATGGCACTATACTGTTCTCTGCTAAATATAAATAAATCAAGTTAAGCTTTTAAATACTTTAAACCAACATGTTCAGATTTGTAACTTACAAATTCAATAAATGTTTTTGCTCCATACTTAAAAAAAGAAGAAAAATTTTGAAAAATTTTTTACATAAGTTCAGATTTATAGAGACTGTATATATGAAATTGGGGAATACCTGTATGTAGTGCCTTTCAGAGAAAATACACAGCCCAGGACAACTAATATTTTTGAAGCCCTTCAAAATTTAAAATAAAACTGTGGTCAAGAAAATGAAAACAATGATATTCAATATTTATTCAATTATAACATTTATTTATTTCACAGAAGCTTGCTTACATTTAAAATGACAAAATTGACACATATACAGTAGTAAAAAGCCTCTAAAATCATGAAAATTGAGGCCCAAGAGGGAGAGACAAGAAGAGCAGCTCCTCTTGCCCCTCCCTCTGATAGTCTGTATACATAAAATAGCCAAACAATATATTGCTAATTAAAGCTTGATTTACTCTTGCAAATTAAAGATAGAAAATTCTTGATCCATAATAAATCGAAAAAAACTGCTTGGAAGTTCTACCATAGTAAACTATGTCAAAGAATCAACAAGCCATTAAGCAGTTAAAGAGTACAGTTTATTAAATTGCAAACGTTTTCAACAACGTATCGCTGTCATCTTCAGGCATACACAAAAATAAAATTCGAACAATAGAAAAATAAAATTCAAACAATAGAGAATTCTTTGACATAGAAAATTCTTGATTTTGTAAGTATTACTATAAGAAAATGAATTGTTCTTCAGTCTTAAAATAATTTTTATTCAACAATATGACTCTTTATTAGATTCAGCTATTGAAATTCATATCTTAATAAATGTTCCTCAGCTTATATAAATGTAAATTTTAAATAAAAGATTGAGTTGAAAAATATTTTTTTAAATCATGATTTTAAATTAATGTATATAATGTAGTATTATAATTTTTATATTAAGAGCATTGCAACTTTGATTATAACATTATTGTAAAAAGAATTAATGAAAATTCTAATGATAGTTTATTATTTGAGGATAAAATTATTTTTCATATGTCATAATCATCCTGATGCAATTATATTACACACACACACACACACATATATATATATATATATATATATAGTGTATATATATCTTTTGCTTATTAGGTAAGACTGAAAATACAGGATATACTGTTATTTTAATTTTTACTATAATAATTACATAGTGATTAATAATAATGATAAATACTAACTTGTAATTGCTATTTTTTCTACAAAAGAAACAGAATTATTGGGGGTTGAAACAATTTATTTAAATTTTCTCCTGGTACTTGATCCATAAAATAGTGTGTAATAGGATATGAGATATGAAATATAGTAATAATTTTGCTAAATGCCTAAGATGGTAATACTCTATAGTTGAAGATCTAAATGAATAATATTTCAATCTCAATAAATTTGTTTCTTTCATTTGGCTAAAAAAACAATAATAACACAGCTAATTTATTACTATTACTGCTGATTTTACTGATTATCCATTTTTGAAAATTAAACATTTGTGTTAAACTGACTTATATCACAAATGCATATATAAAAGATAAATGTATCACTTGCTTTTAATTCAACAGTTTAGAAGCAACATAAGCACTACTAGCAAGTATCCTAGTATATTTATTAGTGTATAATGTTTTCGGACTCTTAAAGCAGTCCCTCTTCAGTACATCTAGAGCTTTACATAAAGATTCGAATACGTTACAATTTTATAAGTTACTATTCTCAGCATTCTTTAAACATTTAGAAGGTTTTCAAATATTTAAATTTTAAATTTTTTTACGCCTTATGGAACAGAAAAGCATTAATTACATAAATGTACTAGGATACTTGCTAGTAATGCTTATGTTGCTTCTAAACTGACTTATATCTTTTTTTTTTTTTTAATAACAAAAGTAAGTTGAAGAATATTCATATTGATTTTTGAATGATGTATTAAATATTTTATTATTATTTCATATTTTTTAAAAATATCTGAATGTGGACTATAGAAGAAAATAGCATTAAAAGAATAAATGTTATATATTTTTAAATCTTATCTAATTATGGAAATACTAATAAAAAATAAATTTTATAGGCAAAGGTATTACCATCTTCTGAAACATTATCATCTGTTACAGAACAAATTAGTCAATCTTCAACTGATATCTCCTCTATTGTAGAAACTGTTGAACCTAGCTTAATCAGTCAAGGTCTTGGTGGTTGGTCACCTGTAGGTTTATTACAACATGTTTTTGAGTACATGCATATAAATTTGGATATGCCATGGTGGTTAACAATTATGATTAGTAAGTATATTCTTTTATTAGTAATAAAATGCTAATGTAGTACTTTTAGTAAAGATTTCGGATTTTTCAATAATAATACACAAACATAAATTTTTAAAATAAAATAAATAAAAAGTTTAAATTATTTTAAGAAAGTTTGTTTTTAAGAAAAAAATTAAATAGTTTTGTTTTAAAAAAAAAAAAGAGAATTTTGTAAGAACTCTTTTTCTTATTCTTCTCATTATTTTTGTAGTAATAGTTATTTTATTTAAGTAAAAATAATAATATTTGAAAATATTTTTCTAATTTCAAATAATTGCTAGTATTAATATAATAATTGAATTTTAAACAGAAAGAAAAATATAGAAAATTATTCTATCAGTAAAATTAAAGATTATTTGCAAAGTTTCAACATTCAATAAACTATCAATAACTAAACTAAACAACTCTGTAAGATTTCCAGTGTCAAGTTTGACCAGGCCTTTTAATTATTCAAATATAAATTTTAAAAATAAAAATTTAATAGTATATAAACAGACAATTGGAACTTCACAGTTGTTAAACAAAATAATTGAAAAGTATTTTAACTAAATTACAGATGAAGTTAGTGCACTTATAATTAATAAATTGATTGATCATGAAACAAATAAAGTTAAGTAATAAAAAATTATAGAAATTACAATAACTTAACTGCTTAAACTTAGCATCAGAATAACCAATTAAAGCATTAAAGGAATTCTTTAATATCCATTCAATTACCAATATATAACATTTCTATTCAAAGAGTACTACTATTAACAAATTGAAAGTGTCTTGATAAATAGTCCAATAGCTGGCATTCTTGCTGAAATCCTCTGATTCATTGAAGCCATCACCCTGGAAAAATATAGTCTGCAAATGAGGAAATATCTAAAACATATAGATAAGTCTTTATACTCTGAGAAGGCAAAAATAAGGCAGAAGACTTTTCCATTTTATAAGTTTGTTACTGAAGTTGGAGCAGAAGAGCATTGTGGGTGTGTATTTATTCAACTTGATACTTAACATAATAAGCAGAGAATACATTACCACCATTTACAAGAAGCCAGCATTTAGTTTTAGTGTAATATCAAAATGGTCAGCAGATCCTGTTTCATATAAGTAGGCTATGTTTAATTTTGTATTTTAGAAGACTTTTTTTATTGCATTCTCTAAACAGACAGAGATAAAGAGTATGCAGTCATTTTAAAAAACAGGAAGTAACATGGCTGTTCAGTGCTACAATGAAAAAAATGTTATATTCAAATGTTAGCTTTATGCAGAAATTATGTGAGGCCCTTGAGACCCACCTACAGCAACAATTTATTGTTTTGAAAGATAAATTTTAGGATTTCAGATGTGAGTAAAATTTTAGTTAAAATTTGTACTTAAATTTATTTCAAAAACTATAAAATTTCAGCTACATTTGGCAAAATGGATATCAAAGGGAAATAGACTCAGAAAATGCTTGACAAAATGGAAGATGACTGGGGATGAGGACCCTTCTTTCTTCCCTCCAGTTCCTCCTCACCTGTAATCTACTTAGATGACTCATTATAAATCATCAACAAATAATATAAATGCCTACCGTTCCTGATGCAAGTGATTCCCGGTTGTGTTCCCGGTCAAGAAAGATACAACACTGTGATCAGCATGCCAAGTTCCCTTTGCATCGCCTCCCACGGACATGGGAGGAAGACGGTGATACGATATATAACTGACTTTTCGAACTTATTGAAGAAAATATAATAATTCAAGATAGGAAACCAAGATGGGATGAAGGTTAGATAATTGCTAAATCAGAGTTCGACAGGAATCATCTACAACTTGATATAGGAAGTCATTTCCACAATAAAAAGGGGATCGACCATTCTTCAAAGACGTCATTCCACTTACAACGACAACGAAAAAGAGCTGATTATTTGAAGAACAATCCTCCAAGTAATTTATCTCCAATTCTATTTCTCAGGAATAGTTTAGGAGAGCATATTTGATTCCTTTCGATCTCTATCATTAATTCGAACCTGTACTCACATCTTGGACTCCTCTTACTTTGTATAACTGTTAAAACCTTTTATCAATTTATAGTTAAATTAGTTTTTTTTCCTCAAAGCTTTGTATAATTTTGCCTAACTTCTTTTATTGTTATTAAATTTATTTGCTTTTTATACTAATTACTGTGTCAGTCTTCCTTCCCCTGGCTCTCTATGCTGCTTACTCATGTGCCACCAAAATTCGAAATTTAATCAAAAACTAACTCAGCAAGTTAACTCAGCCAGACCCGTTGCATGGATCCCACAGTTATATGAAAAAATGAAGGTGAATCACTATAATCCAGGCCGTAATTCTAATGCTTTCTAAAAAGATCAGTCAGAGAACAATCTTCCATACCTAACTGTGCTCTATAATCTGTACAGTATGAACATGATGAAAATGCTGATTAAAGTGATAAGAAAGAATAGTGTCAAAATGGAACCCATCTCTGTTCAACATGCTGAGAAATGACAAAGATTGCTATAATAAGGAGCTGTTACAGTCTGGGTATATGTAGTATCTATACAAAATGAAGACCTAGGTATCACAGAGGAATATGTGAAAGTGATCAAAAGAAATCTTAAAGCCAAATTGTCAGAGCATCAGTCAGACATAATGAATGGGTGTTTGATCACAGCGTAGTAACTACATTTTATGAACAGTGGATAAAAGTGAACTGGTAAGAAGCTGAAGTTATTTACAATGTGGAGAAACTGTAGGAAGAGCTTGTAAGTAAAGCTAATGTGATTTTATAAAGAAGCAAGTAAGTGAATTTGATTAACCAGCAACTAGAAGAGAGATTATCTAATGCCTAGAAATTTGCAGTCAACAAAAATATATAGGATTATTCACCCAACAAATGCTTCCTGCAAAAGGAAGTACATAGTTGACAATTGGCCAAAGATTGTTGTCTTTGGAGAAATTGTTAATAATTTTTTGTTCAATTTTTTATTTTTTTTGTTTGGATGTAAAGTTAATAATTCTTTACATTAAAGCCATAAAATCTATATATGTAATCCTTAATTGTGAAACCATATCAGTGATAACTTAAGTGTGCAGCTTTAAATTTATTTTATATGATATTCAAATGTAGCTCTTTGTACTTAAAATTATTATATATTTAAAATTTTACAAATAGCTTACTGTGTTGTAAAGCTTTTATTTTTATATAGTTCTGAAAATGATTAAATACTGACTGAAAATGTTATACATTTGTAGTTGAATGGATATTAAAGAACTGCTTTAGTGCTTGTAATCTGTTGTCCTTATAATAAAAAATAAATTTATTATACATAAAACACTTACAAAGAGTGTTAAAGGTATTATTTTCAACAATAATAAATTACCAAACAGGTTTATAATAATAACTTGTTTAATTACCAAGCAAGAATCAAAAAACAATAATAAATTTATTGATCTAAAGAATAAATAATCTTGAATAATAACTTTACTACTACCATTTTGATACAAAAAGATATCAATAGTTGATATCATGAAAGAATGGAAAGTCATTAATATAGCATTTAATTTTAATTCCACTTCAGATTCTGCCCTAATGGTCAGAGGTTTAACTAGCAACTTTTACAAGTCTCATATGTTGACTCATTTACATAATTGGTCATGCAACAATTCTATTTCTAGTTTACAGATACAAAAACAATTTATATCATTCTCTTTACAATTGATGATAATTATTTACTAGTGATAATTAATCAAAAAAGAGGCTATTCTTTGATTGTATTTATGAGATCTCCATTTGGTTCAATGATATTATTTGTGTAAAATAACATCATTAGAAAAATGAATTTATCAGGAAGATAGCAATTCCTTTCTGTAACATATAATTTCTAATTTCTGAGGCTGAAGAAATGAAAGGTAATCTAACTCTTAAAATAAATATAATACTGAAAATAATAATAAAAATAGGAAAAAAAATTAATTAGGATAAATCCAAGTTAATTCTCTATACAGTCGAACCTCGATAAGTCGAAGCAATTCTCGTTTTCTGAATGGCCTTCCAATAATATACATTTGTATTCGTCTCTTTAAGTCAAATTTCTATAAATCGAATTATTCAATATCTTGAAACTTAATTTATGTTCCCAGAAATTTTGTTTATTCTATAACTGGAATTTAAATTTCTTAGATACAATAATTACAGATTATGTATTAATTTTTTATTTTTGTATGACCAGCCATCATTAGGAAAATTTGATTTTGAATAAACTGTGCTGCATTAATCATACTGTAATTGCCAAATTGTTAAAAGTAGCCAATATAGCCTGGCATTAGATCAGATGCACTTTGACTAGTATCAAGGATCAGATGCCGGAATCGGGTAGCTGACTGTTCTAACTTCAACTTCGTTTTCACTGTAAATGCACATAGACACCACCCATACATTGTGATCTCTACGGTGTTAAGTCTTTCGCTGAGATCTGAAATCAATTTTTTTTTGCCTAAAAAGCTCACGAACAAAAACAGTATTTTTTACCCTAATTACATACAACTTTTTATGCTACATTTTTTATTATTCCTAATTTGGGTACAGATTTCATTAAAATCGGCCCTGAGAACTGATAAAATTACTGGTGTATAAAAATACTACATGTACCTTGGATACTGTGTGTCTACGTAGGCCTACAATATCATCATACGACAATCATTTGCAGTATATTCGCAAATTTATCAGCATTTCTATAACTTGAATTTTTGATAAGTTGAAATTATTTTAACATCCCTTGACGATTCGAGTTATCGAGGTTCGACTGTATTTTCTATCATATTTGTGCAGTATCCAATATTTAAAAAGCTACCAAGATACTGATCTAAAGATAAATCAACATCATATATCTTTCTTTATGTAGACGATTTAATGATTGTTAGTAAACAGGCAGATACCATAAAGATATTATTTAAGCAGTTTAATAATCACTTTGGGACCAAAGATCCATGATGAC
>WUQG02450467.1:0-12956 GCA_011317285.2 Androctonus mauritanicus | reverse complement strand
CTAAATAATAAAATATAGAAATTATTAAACAATATTATTCTCTTTTTTTAACTCAACAAAATTCAAATTAATAAATTACAAAAAAAACAAGGGGGTTACATAATTCAGCATAATGGCCGTCATTAAAACCCGGATCCACACGTGGTTCCTTACAACTCAACTGGCCATCATTATTGTAAAATCAATAATGACAGCCATTGTAAATACAGAATTTTATCATAAATAATTGCCATTGTAAATTGGGAATTCTCCATATTTGATTGTTAAAGGACTTAGTGATTAATATATTCTGTTTATTGTTTGAGCAATTTTGTGACAAACTATTACCTCTAAAGATTTTCATATAAATATACTATTGAAAATATTTTTAAAAAACATTCCTTTATTTAGAAAAGTCTCCAGTTGGGAAGAGAATATACAAATATAATGTATACTTACGAAGTAGCTGGCTTAGCAGATTTAGTAAAATCTTCTCGTTCCACTTCTTCCCTTAATATCACCTCTCCGGCTGCACAGTTACCTCAAAATGTTGACAATCAAAAACCTCCTCTTCCACCAAAATCTATAAATGATTCATTAACTAGGTAAATAATGTAGTTATTTTCTTTTTAATTAACTCTTGCTGATTGATTAACATTATTTTTTTTTTTATAATACGTTTTAGTTTAACATCTCCCAAAGAGTCTTTATGGGAAAAATATGAAAATTTGGTTGTGAATGAAAAATCTTGCAACAATCAATCACAACTTTCACACAAATCATGACAACCAATAATATACAGGTAAAAATCATAAACTTATATTATCGGATCATTTAAAGAGTGATGATTTTGATTTTGTATATATTTAATAGGTTAGAACAGTTATGTCTGCTAAATGGCAATTTTACAATTAACTGGAATGTCTTCAAAAATAGATATATTACGCTTACATTTCGTGAAGTTTCTTATATAATCTGATAATGATTGGACAGTTGACTCAATACTGTACAATCAGTAATACTTTTATGCATTATTTGTATGTATGAGTGCGTATGTGTGTATGATGTATGTATGTGTGTATATATAAATATATCTATGTATAAAAGCTCCACTTTTTCATTTTGATATTTAGTAAGTTCAGGATACATATTTTTTTATATTGAATATTTGAAAATTGCATAAATAATATACTAAGTTAAAAAAAAATTTTGTTGGAGTAAGATATAATTGAAAAATTTTTTAATTTAAGATGACGATGATGATTATGATGATGATGATAATTAAAGCATAAAGATCAAATTATTTTTCAAATGTTATGATTTTAATTATTACTTAGCTTTTTATTAGTTTTATCTAATTTAATCAAATGTTGAAAAAATTTTAATTTTAAGTAGTAGTAATATCAAGATACTCTGGACCAATTTTTCTGTAATTATTGAATAAATTGTCCAGAACGTAGAAAGTGTTGTGATAATTTCTCTCACGGAAATATGTTTAAAACTATGATTTTTTTTTAAATTTAAAATATGTATATCTGCATTTGAAGTTGGGAACATTTTTGTATATATAACAGGCATATTAGTGTATTTAATGTGTTTTAATAAATTAAATAATGGACTACTAGAAATTTTGTCCAAGGAACAAATTTAAGCTTTTAAAATTTAAGCATTACTTCAAGTAAACTTCAAATATGTTATCATATTTTTTCTAAATTTTCTCAAACGATTTACATTGTTTTCTTAAGAAGTGAACTGAATTGAAATTAACTAAATGCGTTTTATTTTGCCGTCTGTTAACATAAATTATTTTTTTAAAAAATGATTGCAGCAATCACTGGAAAAGTGTGTATTTTTTTAATTTCTCTATTTCTGTGTAAAGTCACATATATCAAATTTATTAAATATTAAAGAATTATAAAAGTTTTTTCTTCAAAATGCTGATAAACCTGTGATATGTTGTTAAGCAATTTTCTGCTTGCTATTGTATATTTTTTAATTTGATGTTAAAATAAGAACAAAAATCGATTATATTGAACTGTATTAAATATTAGTTTTTAAGTTTGAAACAGAGTTTGCATTTTATGTTATTATTATTATTATTATTTTAAACAGCAGGCAATCCCCAACTTACAGTGCCTTGACCTTTTATATATATTTATGATCATTATTTTCGTATGGTACAGAATCTAAAATACAAAAATCCAAATTTTATATTCGCAGCTCATATTTATGGTTGTATATACATTAATAGAATTTATTTATTAACTCAAAACAGGAAATATATATATATTTCATTAATGGAACTTTCCAGTCAGTTCTAAGTAAAAACGATTCAGAACAGATCAGTTTATAAGAATGACATTATTTAAAAAAAAAATTATATAACTTCATATTCGTTTTGCCAATATTAATTATTAATATCATATGGAATATTTTATTTTTAATCAATAAAAATTTGTTAATAATCGAATTGTCTTAGTATCAACAGAAGAGTTGAAGTAAATTTCATTTTTTTTTTTTTAATCCATTTAGATGTTATTGTTTTCAATTATGTTCTTTTCAGATTTCATCAAAAAAATTAATCATATCACTAACAGTAAAATATTTACTTTTTATAATAAATACTCTGAAGCAGAGGTGTAAAACTCTATTCTTATAAAGGGCCATTTAAGGACCAAACAATATTGAAAAGATCATGTTGAATGACAAAGCAACATAATAGGCCGCATCTAAACATTGAAATTAGTTGCATTTCCAATTTTTACTCTTTACACAATATTAGTTCTGTTTATAAGAAAAAAAAATTAGGTATATTGTATAAGTAAAAAAAATAGATAAAATTTTAATTTATTATTCGAATTAATAATGTTTTGCTATCTTTAAAGTAATTATGTAAAATATGTGATTGGTAAAAATGCTTTTGCCAATTTGTGGGTCATACTGAAGAGTGTTAGGAGACATATGTTTGACATACCTGTTATGTTAGTGTAAAGTGACTATGTTAGTGTTTTAGTATAAATAAATTTCTGAAAAATAAACCTGTTCAGACTTTTTAAGTTTTATTTTACTGTATTAAAATAAACATTAAAAAAATACAGTAATAACTTTCTGTTAATTGCCGCTAAACATCATCAGTTAATAGAAATAAGTAATATTTATATCTTTTTTTGAATGGTTTAAATGTTATGGCATTATTCGATTTTTTTTTTTTTTAATTGAAGTTATATTGATTATAATAATTATGAATATTAATTAATAAGTAATAATAAAGTTGTTATAATAATACACTTATTTAATGAACAGTGTCAAAATAAAAAAAATAACATTAGTTTAATAGCATTAATAAATGCTTTATTAAAGTATTTTTGGATATTTGCTTATCATTAATAACAAAATGACAACTGAAGCTTGATATAAAATCAGAGAGATAAAACAAGAAATAACCAATAGGAATGATTTATTGATTGTTTCCTGTTCTATGATTTTGTATTGGGT
This sequence comes from Androctonus mauritanicus, assembly GCA_011317285.2. Classification (NCBI taxonomy): domain Eukaryota; kingdom Metazoa; phylum Arthropoda; class Arachnida; order Scorpiones; family Buthidae; genus Androctonus; species Androctonus mauritanicus. The sequence continues at coordinate 9,482 of WUQG02450467.1, read as the reverse complement.
CTCAAAATGTTACTTTGTATTACACATAATAGGTGAACATTCAAAAATATTTATTGGTTCTATTAAATTAAGGTTTTTTTTATTTTCTGTTTGGATCAGAACTGTTTCTAATACGTGAAATCTACAAGAAGATAAAAATATTATTTAAACTAAATCTAACAGGAGAAATAACATTTCATAATAAATTCAGATAGTCCAATTTATGTAAATAAAATTTATATAAATTATTATGGTAACTTTAAAAACAGCATTATATGTTATGTGTAAGGAATACCTTCAATACAAAGATACATAATAACTATCATAATATGATACATATATACAGATTACATTACTTCGTATACTCTGTTATTTGTAAAATAACTATTGATAGTTAATGTTATCATTAGTAATATTTAATTTCATAATAGTAGATTCAATAGCGTAACATTATTAAAGTCAACTAAATGACCATATGGAAGCTTGTTAGACTTCAGCTTTGAGAATCCGGGATCTCTTGAGGACACTTTCAGATTTTTCGTGAAATTTCAAACTCTGACTCAGCCTATTTGATCCCTATCCTTCGACTTTTTAGATGACCACATGTGTTGGCCAGCCTTTGATAAGATCTGAAATGGCTGCTACCAAACATGTTCCTTGTTTAAATTTGGTAGCATAAACACAATTAAAAGTAATGTTATCACTTTTTTAGAAAACGACTGTTTTCTATCCAAAATTGAAAATCTTATTGTATTATTTATTTTTGTTTTGGAAAATTGCATTAGTCTAAAATTGTGTAGGTTGGGGATTATCTGTATAATCAAATTTTTTATTCAGAATGTTAAAAAAAATGCAGATTCTGTATAAGATAAATAAATAATTTTAAGTATATAAATAATTCTAACATTATTTTCATACATAATACATTAAAATCAAAATAAAAATACAGGATAAGTCAAAAAAATTGTAATTGTATGTTAAATAACACCAATTTATAAATTAATAATTTAAATATCTGTTGTTAAACAAAATTTTAATTTTGGAAGTTGAAATATTTTTTCATTTAAATTGATGAAAATGCCTAATTTCCACAATTTAGATCAGTCGATATCTTCGTTTCAACTCTAATAACATAAGAATCAATGTTAAAAATATAATAATTAGGAAGTTAATATAACTTCTATTAGTCTTGATAAATCAACATTTGTTTAATAAAATTTCATTTTAAGGAGTCTAGAAGTGATGGTTTTTATAAATAGATTTTCAATTCTCTTACATACAGGATCATTCGTCTCCTAGTTAAGTATATAGAAGATTAAACAAGCATCTGAATGACAACTGATGTTTAGAAAATATGAGGTCTACAATGTTATATAAAACTTGAATTTCATAAGAAAATAATCTATTGTTGTTGAACTACCAAACATGTCATATTCTTCTCGGAACAGAGAGATGCATTAATTGATGTTAATTGTAATTTATTAATATTAGAAATTGACAATTCTTCAATAATTTTATGAGATAACAGATTTTATAGTGCAATATTGAGCATATGAAAAAAATTTCTGAATTACTGGAAAGTTCTTTTCTCTGTTAGTGAAAATTATTATACTATAAACCCTCTTATTAAGAGACTTCTTGAGTATAGACTTTAAAAAAAAAGATTAAATCTGTTAGTCTCAAATATTTTATCCGTAATAGGAATATTTGAAATTAATAGTCCTAACTGATTAGTAACTAGAAGGGTATAGACTCATACTTATTTACATTCATTACAATGTTTTTATTATGTGTTGCATTAGTATAATTTACACGTTGCTATATTATTTTTTTGGAAATTTTCAAACAGTTTTTATATATATTTTGGAAATACCTGACAATTTGTATTGCCGAACTGTATCACTCCTCTTATTACTCCATTCATAAGAAGGTATGCAATATATCACTTTTTGACCTTTTACATTCCAAAATGGAATAAATAGGTATATAGATTAAGTTTGTTCAATGACTATTCTGTTGTTAATCCTTTGTGCAAATATGTGATTTTTATTGAAATAGGATAAGTTATTGGGGTCCGTTGGAGAACAAAGTTTATTGAAAACAATAAACATCAAATCAATATTACCAATATAATAAGATCCTCCCGTGAGATATTTTTTCAAAATTTTAACCAATACGAATGAAATTCACGTATATTATTAGGATTCTCTAGGAAACCAAACTACTGAAAATGATCAAAATTAGATTATATCTATCTGGTTGTCTGTGTGTTAAAATATCTTATATAAATATTATTTAATTTTAATGATAAAATTATATGTTATATGGATTTACTAAAAGTTCAAGTGTGCTAAAAATGATCGAAATCAGTTCATTACTACTAATTTAATGATCAAATTTCAAAAAGATACAAAATAAAATAATGGAAATGATCATGCGGTCAGTTTATTGATTCTTCGCTAATTCGTTATCTTTTAATTTGAACTTTAAATGAAAATTACCATTTTAAACTTATTAGATAATATAAAATGACTTTGTTATATAAAATATTTGTTTAACAGAATATAAATTAATATTGTGTAAAACGGATATCACTGTTTATATTTAGAAAATAAGATTTGAAGGATAATGTATATTATGATAAATTAAAATTTTAAATGTTAAAATTTTCTTAAATATTTTCAAAGATGTTTAAAATAGTAAGTTAATATGAATCATTAGAATGGATTTTAGAGATTATTTCATATACTTCTGACATAAAAATTATTTATAAAAATAGATTAGTTCTAGAAATTATAATTTAGCACATACATTGTTTTTTGACTCATCCTGTATAATATTTACGATAGACATCTAAAAAAATGAAATATTAATATTGTATAATAATATTAACGTAGTCATAAGTGTCGACAATATATATATAGAGGAGGTATCAAAAATAATGATGTAAATTGAAATAGGATCATTTTTCAGAAAAAAATAAATTTTATTTTAGCCTGTGATCTTAACAACAAGATGTACGAATGTAAAATTTCGTGACATCGTATCTAAATATAGTTATCAGGACAGTAAAGAAGAGTATAAAAATAAAAAATATAAAAATTAGAAATAAATCAAAATTAGTCGCCATTGTAAAACTAAACTGCTGATGTTAGTTAAATATTTAATATAAACGGAACATTCGGATAAATGTTAGTATTGTATGTGATATTACTGTTTCAGATGAGGTAGCATTTTGCATACGTCATCATCCGAAACAGTAATTTTATATACGATACTAAAAAAAAACATCCAATTGATTAATAGTACTTAATTTAAGTACTATAATTATATAATAATGATATATCCACAGAACCAATCTAATGATGATGAAAAATGTTGTTCAACTAAATATATGACAGAAATAATGTAAGTTATCATTATGATAGAATTCTATATTGCAAAGGATTATTGGGAAATATACTATAGTATATTTGATAATTCTATACTATAGTATAGAAATATAGTACAGTATATTGAGATAATTCATATTGAAAATAAAATGAATGCAGATTTGTCGAATGAAACTGTAAAATTTTGGTAGATTATCATCTAGAATTTTGATTTGAAATATTAACGTTCATCATTCAAGTCCGACCAGATGCTATTGACTTGGATTATGTTATGAGCAAGAATGTGTATCAAAGAGATTTAAATTGGGTTATAATAACTTCATGAATATTATTTCATCATCAGCCATAACAATATTACGATAAAAGGTCATCTGTGTTTATTTGAATGATAGTCCTTTCATAAAACATCAGTTTAAAGTTATACAGTGGTCTTAAGCTTAAATAATATCATTAAAAAAATCTATCTGTTAGCATATAACATAAAATTAAGTATATCAAATATGCTAACAGAAAGACTTAAAGAAAAGTTCTGAGTAAAATATTAATTTGTTCATCTATGTTTGCAAAAATAGCATTATTTATTGATTACTGAATTAGATTTTCTATTCCTTCTCAAATGTTGATAGTTTCACTGTATTACAACTAAGATATTTATAGTATAGTTAAAAATCGTTAGCATAAGTTATATAATGGCTACAGTCCTCAATACAAAAATTCATTCTATATTAGAATAAAAAGAACATTATTTCTGTGATTCCTTGCCGAAATAAAACATATTATATAAATTAAACAAAAAAAAAAAAAACATATTTACAAATGTTTTTTGGCATCTTTACATTTTTTATTATATTTTTGGATAACCAATCATCATATGAATTGGTTTTAAAAATTTTTCTTTGAAATCCCAAATAAAAAGATTTATAGTTCTGATACCGAATATGATACTTCAGAATTGATTTTGTTAACGAAGGGCCAAATTCAAAATTTTTGCTAAAGCGTTTATTCTTATTTCTTAATAAGAAATTATCCTATTTCATTTTATATAACTATTTTTAAGAGATAGTAGTATTTATATTTATGTACGACTTAGACATTTTGTTTCGATAATTATAATTATTTGTAAATATTCAAATTCAGAAAAGTGTCTGAATATTCCTATTTATGCAGATGAAAATGTTTTGTAATATTATTATATAAAATAATTTTTGTTTAAATGTTACCATACTAAATATATTGTTTATCAAACTTGTGATACTTCTGTTTTAAACAAATATAAAAATTTTAGTTTAATATTAAAGATAACAATTATAATGCCTCTTGTTGATTTTTGATAAGTAGAAAGTTTTTTTTATAGTAGTTTGTGATGCTTAATAATGTTTCAAATTAATAAGTGGAATTTAAATAATATGCAATTTGTTTTTATTGTTGTTCCGAAAATGTCTCTGCATAGGATGTTCAAATTATCAGTTAATTTCTGATAAAATTAATAAATTCGTACATCCTAGAGAAATATATAGATTGTATTTTATTGAATCTCATTTTGTTAAAATTCATAAACGCACACAATAATAAATTATACATATATGTATACAATAGAACAAAATCACATATTCTAACTCAATTTAGCTGTTTTATTACAAATTATATATTTTGATTTTTGAAAAAAAAATATAACTTTTATATATATAATATATGCATATTATATATATATATATATATATATGCATGTGTTATTAATATAAATACATAAATTAAAATTATATAAAATAAATAAATAGCTTATCGAACAATACACAATATATACACAATATTTTGTAGTTTATTGAAAGATATATTTTTAAAAAAGCATTCCATCTTTTGAGGTTTTACACTATTTGTAAAACTCAAAATTTTTATTCAAGATCAAATAAACTTTAATCTAGTTTTCGAAATTTTAATTATTTTAAACAAAGACAATGCCGACATATTATACTATTTTAATCTAAAAATATAAAATTGATTTTTAAAATTTTTATTAATAAATTTTTAAATTATAAAACTTTTTTTTTTTCTTATTTTTTTATGTTTTGGAGGCCCTCTGAATTTTAACAGAATTTGTTCCAAATTATATATATATAAAAAAAAAACTATGCCATGATATAATAATTAAAACATATTGTTAGAAGCATATGCTTTTCTAGAAAATAATGTTCTTGTATTTTTTTTTTTTTTTTGTTTTTTACGTGTGAAACATTTATTAGCGATAGGGAAGTAGTTGTATATATATACTTATTCGTAGATTGTCCGCGATATGTCCGAAAGCATAATGTGTCCAGATGTATAGTATGGATGTATGTCACAATTATGCATTTAATGTTTGAATTACTATAGTTTATAAATAGGGATAATGTAATTTAAAAAAAAAAACATATTTGTAGCATGATATAGATAATATATTTTTTTAATTTTGTTTTTGCTGGAAGCAAGTTAACTGCTTTCAATTTTAAATTGGCAAACAATTTATTTTTAATACTGTATTAACTATAGAAAATCCTTTTAACTTTTATGTAAATATTCTGTATTTTCTTCAGCTCAAATAATAAAAATTTTCTCAAATAATTAATTGTTGATCATTAAAATATATTTATTAACTGAATTTGGAGAATATTTCACGTTTTTAAGTACATATGCATGTGTATATGCAGTGATTATTATTATTATTATTATTAAATATATTTTACAAGTATAAATTTATTTTATTATAACAAAATATTAATTTGATTTACATGCATCGTATGATTGAAAAATATGAGTAAATGTGACTAATAAAAATATAACAAGAGCACCTGTGGCAGAGCCAACCTGGCTTATGCCCCCACACCAAAGCATAGCAAAATGACTTCCTTCTTGGCGTAAAATTGATGTACAGCTTGCTTTAACGTAAGACAACAGACTGACAAAGCATATCCAAGATATAATCTAAATGAAAATTAAGTGTTAAAAAATAAAAATGTTTTAAAACAAAGACAATATGTACTTACTATTAGTATTATACCAGCTGTTGTTCCTTTTAATGGAGGAGTTGGGCTCATCACGGCAATTACTATTATATAGGATGACCAACCAGTACCAACAACCATTTGAATAGTGACAAAAATTAAAGATTTAGTTGGAACTAACATAGCTACAAAGCAAGCTAAAGGATTTGCAATGCTTGAAAGTGTTACTGCTAAGTGATAAGCCACATTTCCATAAGGTAAGCATGAATATGTCTGTGAAAAAAATTTCATTCAGTATTTGTACATTTAAAGGTGATCAAATTCAGAACTGATATATGTTTTTCACTCACCTGTATCGCTGGCAGAATTCCATTTGTTAAAGCACAGCAGAAAACTTGAAATCCTAAAAGTATCACAAAGCGTCTTTTATTGGGAATACGCTTCTTTATAAGAGATTCTCTACTTTTTGGTTCGGGTGTAAGATAATTTTCAGATAACTGATTATTCAAACTGTCTTCTGAATTACTTGTGAAAGTTATAGGTATAATATTGGATGACATTACTTTCTCTTCTTTAATTTGAGGAAGTATTTGAATTAAAACAAAAGACAAAGCACTAATTATCATTAGAAGAGTTAAAATTCCAAAAAAAAATTCAGAAGAAAATAGAGGAGGATCAGAATACTGTATCCATTTTGTAATATTTGTTTCATTAATTAATTTGCACTTAGCATTGCCTCCAACTCCTTGAATTAATGCTATAAGTCCAGGTAAAAGACCACTCATACCCTCTCCAATTAAATATGATATGATATATTTTTCTTTATAATGTGCCATGTAAGGTAGGTAGAGCACCGATGAAGTACAATCTACCAATGCTAAAGAAAATACCAACGAGAGTAGTGCAGTACTGTGGGGCTTCCCCGCAATAAACGAAGTTTTCTTCCAGAGAAAGATTAGGAGAAAACAGGAAGTAATTCCGATTAGCAAAGTAATATAAATTACGGGAGTTTCCAGTTTCTATTAAAAACAACAGTTGTAGAATATTAAATGGAAAATCAATACAGTAATCAATAACAAGCTCACTTACTTTAGAAGACCATTTTCTGCATGCTAGTGTATAAATTGCAGGTCCTAAATTGGCTATTTGAGTGATGATAACAATATAGGATGCCAGTGACCATCCTTCAGGTAATACGTTGATCAAAACAGGTAACTCCACCCAAAGACCATTAATTTCAATCCAAGAACTGAGTCCAAACAAAATAGCTAGGATATCTAAGAGTATTACTCTCTTGTTAATAAATTCGGTCATGTCCGGGAATGACAAACTGCAAAAAAAAAGTATTGTGTATATATTAATTCAAATGAATGTCAAAAATTTGAAACTGAACATATTCCACAAATAATGATCCAGTTTGGTGAGAATTGTTAAAATTTAGGTTTGAATAACAGCGTGGTCCTTTTCCTGATAACATTGAAAGTCAAACACGCTTTACGATGGATTAATGTGATAAACATTAAAGGAAACTCTTACCTTCCGTAGGTTTTGTCGGTCATGGTGACATGTAATGCAAAGTGACTTATTCTAATGTATAGGTTCATTGAACTTTGGAAGGAAGATAAAAAAATTTGCGTCTGTAATCATAGATGATCTCGATAATCATTTTATAAATGAGATTTTATTCTAGATATATGTATTTTCTCTAATTTACCAAGGATTTATTAAAGCATGAATAATAACCTATGTTAAAATTGCTGAAAGTTTTATTATTAAATTCATTTGAGTCAAAAAGTCCGATTTAAATTCAAATTGCTTATCTCAGGTAATGACGATAGCGAAAGTTTGACCTTTTGGACTCATCAATTTATAATCTCGAATTGTTCTGTTTAAAAAAAAATGCTCGCTTCAAAAATTCAAGATAGCAAATATTACTGGAGATTGTGTAAACATCGCTGTAGTGTTGTATGGTGATAGGGGAATAAACATTGTGCATTACTCAGCATAAACTTTGCACCACTTTTAAAAGATACAAGCTATTGAACAATTAAAATTTCACTGAAAGTTATGGATGGCCAGAATCCAGAACCTCCCAGAAATAAATGTGAAAGATCAAAAAATCTCGATCTTGGTGATGGAAAAATAAATGTTCCATTTTATCGGATCCATTGGATGATGATCGGTTCTTGATGCTTGAGAGAGAGTACGAAGCAATCCAGGTTTCTATAGTTTCCCTTGCAGTTAAATTGTTGTTGTTAATGTTTCCAGAATAAATTTCTTTATACAGTAGAATATAAATGCTCAAATTTTTATTAAAAAAATCAATTTTAAACTTTGGAAAGGGATTATTATCGACTCTTTCGTATGGTAAGATTGCATACATTGCAAAATGTATGCAATCTTACCATACGAAAATGTTAGCCAGAAAAAAAAAAATGGTATCGATCGATAGGGGGTCGAGACGTAAAATATCCCTAATGAACTAGGTGTCAAAGATCAAAGATTAACGAGATATACACGCATCTAGGTAGCATAGCACGGGAACGGGACGTGTCGCGCCCCACACTATAGCGAATCGAAACATTGTACCAAACCATATACACTCTGAAACTTTCAGCCTCCATATCTCATTAACCTTTGACCTTTAAACTCTAGTTTGTTAGGGATATTTTGTATGTCTCGACCTCCCTATCGATTGATATCATTTTTTCTAGGCTTTGCAATCTGTGCAATCCTACCTTTCGTATAATAGATAAAATTCAAACAAAAACAGATTATATACTGTTTATAGACAGCGTTTAGATATGAGCACGCCTCCAAGGGCATTAAAATACCTTAGTGCCTAGAGGACTCAAAAGATATATACGTTCTACTGCAAGTTAGTGAGTGTATTGCAAAATACAGTAGTCGACAGTTTTACTTTCAGAAAGAGTTTAAATCGTTAAAGATCATATTGTATTGTGCTTCAAAGTACTGTAATTATCTCTTGAATGATAACAGTTCAAGTTCTTGTCTTTAAAGACGAAAAGTTGCGTGCTGTAAAACCTGTTTTATTCATTATAATGCTGACTGTAATAGACAATATTGTGAAACAAATATAAATGTCAATTGAAAGGTGTAAGTACATAAAGTA
>WUQG02450456.1:0-12956 GCA_011317285.2 Androctonus mauritanicus | reverse complement strand
TAAGGAAAAACTAACTTTTTTAATAAAAAATTAATTAAAATAATTAAGAGTCATGTTATCCGAACTGTTTTTTGTTATTTTTTTTTTTTCTTTTTTTTTTTTTTTTTTTTTTTTTGATAGCGACTGTTGAGATTTTTTTTTTCAACAGATTCTAAAGTTTAGTAGTCAAACTAATATTTTTGATTACTGTGTATATAATTGCAGTAAATAGTAGAGTATATGTTTTTTCAATTTATTATTGACTGAATATTGAATTGCAATTTTTCTTAGCTCAATTTTATAATAACTTTCTATAGAGAAGACGCGATTATTATTCAATGTTATTCAAGTAAGATGTAGCCACACCACAATAGGCGCAGCTCTTTCAAAAAATTAATATTCCCACCTAACAGCATCCCAAATACAATTACGCTTGAAAACAAAAATTTGTTTTCCTAGCAATGGTTGCAAGTGTGCACGCAATGAAAAGCAGTTAAATCTCTGACGCAATATAGTAAAATGGTGAAGAAGTGGAATTTTACCTTTAGAATGAAATTTTACGGAACTTTGCAATAAACTTTCTTTTCTTTGAGTATATTTTTATCAAAATCATAACATTATAGATAAATTTGCAATAATTTTTAGCATCAGATTATCTGATGCCAAAAATACGTTTATCTTCCTCCATAAATATCAGCGTGGTTAATATAATTAATGCTTTACTTTCTTCCTTGATTAATTTTTAAGATATATGCCTATTGTCAACAACAGTAAAGAAACAACATCTTGGATTACTGTACAGTGAGAATATTATGAAATATTACTCTCATCGGCCAATAGTTCATTGCATTGCAAATCCATTTTTCTATGACCAGTATTCAATGCTTTCAATTCGTTACTGTAATTGTTGCAGTCTGCCAATCAGCGAAAAAAATTGTACAGTATGATTATGGCTTTAATAAATTTACCTTTCTCCTAATAATATTATTTAAACTAATTAATTATTCTGTTTCATCAAATAAATAAAATAACAGTAGTTATGACTGAGCTGCCGATATGAAGCTGAAGATCAAATTTATTCTAACATTGCCACGCTTGTTTAAGACACCATTATAAAATTTTCATTATCAGATAGAATATTCGAAGCACATTCCAAAAAATGCTTCCATAACATTTTAGAATCAACAGAGAATGTTTAACCAAATCCATATGCAGAATACGTAAAAATATATACAAATTCCTATATGAAATATTATAGCTAACTATATACAGTAAATAAAAAATGCAATTTAGAATTTTTAATATACTTTCATATAAAAGAAACTTCATAAAAATCGGCTCATTACAGCTTTTGTTATATGCTTTCGAACGTTTTATCAACTTTTTTTTATTGTAACACTAACTATACAGGATAGACACCCTGTATAGTTAGTGTTACAATAAAAAAAAGTTACGCTTTGTGTGCAAGCGTAACTGTATTTAAATCAGTTTACTAACATCCTTCTCCTGCAACGTCCTCGCCTGAAATGTTCATGCTTCCCACTTTCCCATAGGCCTGCGAATATCGCCTCTAGCGGTCGCCATTCACATTTTCGGACACAAATTCCTATGCAAATCTTGTTTGTCATGGTATGATAGACCAGCATGTTACGTTTGGCAACGACCTTTTCAGACACCCTGTATATGCATATTATAAATACTCGTGAATCAGAAGAAGACAAAATTTTAAATATAACCTTTCTAAGCATAATCTTCTATTTAAAAGAGGCTCCATTCGATTTGATCCAGAAAATTTTGCGATCTTAAAAAAAAAAAATATATGTATTTCTCAATCACATTATATAGAGTGCTATCACACTCAATACGATTCGCTGAATGTGATAGTATTCTATATAATGTTTGTATGTATATTGCTGTGAGCCTGAATTGGTACTTTAGCTGCTCTTCTCCAAAAGGGATTTTACTCCAAAGGATTCAACTAATTTTCCCAGTATCTGATATCAGGAAAAGTAGTTGAATCATTTAGATTTTCTCTTTTGAAAGAATAAATTGTAATGGCTAGTAACTTTATTTAAGATTGCCATGTTCAGTGCCTGAAATCAAATCACAGCAATTAATAATGATTGCAATTTAACATATTCTTCGACATAATAGCAATGATTAAAAAAATTGAAACTGTGATTACCAGTGTTATTTGCAATACTTGTAAAGTGCGCTAACATATTTTTGGACCTCCACGTCTCCATCTGCATCAGGTATGGAATGTGTATTTTCAATTTGGACTAAAAATTATCCAAAAATTCTGCTATCCGTTTTTTTTCATTTTTTCTCTACTAATCATGATATAAATTTGCTCGATGTAGAAAAACTCTTCCAAGTTGACAAAATTCTGTCTTATATTCGCCTTAAATTGAATTAAATTGTTTTTAAATATGTAAGTCTTAATTTTATTAAAGAATATATAAGTAATATTAGCCTACACATCTGTAATATAAGTTTACTACTGTATAATTGTAGAATAGAAATACGAACATGTCAGATCATAACATTTGTAACCTACAAAATCATAATTAAAATTTCACATTTTTTCTTTTTTGTATGGTTATTTGTGATTCTTAAATATTACATTACTGATATTTCATGCTGCAAAATCTCCTTTTAAGTTAGAGAACTGTATGGCACCATACGTTGTATAGGTCGTAATCATCGCAGTTCATTTAGTCCTGAGAGATTTTGATTTAGAAATTTTATTAAAGAATTATTTTTTACTTATGCAAAAAATTTGGTCCCAATTTTATGTGCAAAACAAAGAATTGTATGTAAATTATATATAATATACATAATTATAATGCTTATATAGGAATAATTACATTTTATACATTACTCTTTACATTAAGTATTTACTAATATAGCTTAATTATTATTTTTTAAATATATTGCAATCAATGAAATTGTAATAATTTATTTTTACATAATCAGCGGCAGACCTCAACTATCGAGGCCCTGGCGGAATTCTCCCTGAGGCCCCTCTAATTGGAATGATCACCATACAAAATGTCAACACAAATATATAATTAATCAAAATTATATATTTAATCAAAATTAAATAGTTAAAATGATTTGGAAAACAAAAAAATCTTAAGAATAAAGAAGAAACAACTTACATCTAGCAAGAAACATATATTTTAAAAAGCTTATTAATCTGCCAGTTTTATATTCTTACATATAGGTACAACATATACTTAAAACTTAAGGATCTTCGGAGGCCCCTGATCAGAGGATCAGGGAGGTCCGCTCCTTCCGCATCCCCTTGGTACGCCACTGTATATAATATATAATATTGAAAAATAATTTTTTTCGACAATATTTATAGGGCCTATATAATGTTTTTTTTTATCTCTTTATTTATGAAATATTAGAAATTTCTTTCCTAATCTACGAAGTTTTTATAAATCTAAATAATTCATCATATTTATTTATCCGAATGAGATCTATCTTTTTATTAAATACAGGGTGGACCATAATTATGTATATGATGTTTGATTGACTATACTATTTGTAATTCTGGACAAAAAGGCTCGATATGGCAACACTGTGTAGCCTGAGAGTGGGGATAACGGTCGTCACTGGACTTAGAACCGTTAGTGTATGCCAGACAAGATGGCGGAACTGTTGTCTCTGGAACAGCGTGTGCGTTTGTATTCTGCAACAAACAATTACGCGGAGGTGAGACGGAGGATGGCATTCGAGTTTGGAGGAACTGGCCCCTCTGTGTTAACAATCGCAAGAATAAACGATAAATTTGACGCTACTGCTAGTGTTTCGTATGCAAAGTCTTTGAAATATCATAAGCTTATACATAATTATGGACCACTCTTATAAAAAAAAACAATTTTTTATTTTTTTTTATTTTTAAATTCCAAATGATGAAATAACTAAGTTGAACAACAAAAGATATTATTTCAGCTGTAAGATTAAATTAGACGTATTATGTACTTTATTTTTATTGTATTTGTGGGATTTGCGTGTGTTATGTTCTGGATGTTATCAGATCGATCAATAGAAAGCCAAGTAAATCTTTAAAGTATAATTTTAGAATATTTTAAACCAAATTTGATTATAAATTTGAAATGTTGACGTGTTTACAGAGAGATAAAAATTAGATCTTTAACGAAATTTTTATACCTCAACAGAAAATTATAGGCGTGCTCTCGAGAATTAATATACATGGATAAATTGAATCTTAGCAGTAAATATATTTTACAATAAGCAAAAAAAAAAAAAAAAAACGTTAAATAATAAATAAATAATAACATAACGTTCTCTAAATTTTAAATAAACTCGTTATCCTATAATAATAGAATAAATTATGCCTTTCTATTTTTCTTAGAGCATTAGAAGGATGACTAATAATATGGACGAAGCTTCCTATCTTCTCTCTTGACTTTACAGTTGGAATTAACTATAACAGATCCGATATTATGCATATTTATATATATAAAAAAAGGAATTTTGTCTGCGATATATTAATAAAAGATGTAATTATGTAATAAAAATAATAAAGATGTAATAAAAGTTGTAATTTTTTTTTCGGAGAAGAATAATCAAGTGAAAAGAATTTATGAAAGGCAGTAGTATTATAATCTAAGCAAATCGAATTTTGTTTCTCTGGATAAAAATTTTAATATTTAATAAATTATTATATTTATTTATTTATTAATAACATGATTCGCCAAACTTAATAAATTTCAATAATTGTGACAAATAATTAAAAAGTATGAGCCATTAAAAAAATAATAATAAAAAGTTGGAACGAAAAAAAAAACGACTACTTTTCTCGTAAAAACTACAAAAATAAAATAAAAATAATCTTTGTAACTATAAGATACAGCATAATAAAATTATTATAATTTAACATATGTGTAAGAAACAAATATAAACTCGAAAATTCACATTTTAAAATTATATCGTTAAGAAATCATGTTTTTAACCATTTAATGCCTGAATTTTGATATTAAGTTTAAAAAAAAATTGAAAATGGTATTTGTTTTACTCTTATTTTATTTATGTTATTTATGTTTATTTTATTTATTTATGTTATTTGATTATGTGAGATGTTTTTATTTTTTGGGTTTGTATCAAATAAGTAACATTAAGCAATACTTCAAAAGAAAAAGGTCAGCAATTTATTTTTCATTAATCGTGAAATTCTACAAAACAATTCCCGTTTTTCAATCAGGAATGACCCACAACAGTCAATTGGTAGAAAAAATGAATACATTAATAATAATAAGGGGTTAAAGGGTTTAAATATCGTATATGATACTGTAGGCGTTAAGTGGTTAAAAGTTCTTTGATATTTTAGATGTGGAAGAAAGATTATGCAGTTTCAAATGTAAGGAGAGCTCGTAGAAAATTCGTTTTAATTAGAGTGCTAACACAAAACCCGATTTAAGAGAGTTTAATTAAAACATGCTAATATGAGACGTTATGGAATATAATATATAGTAATACCCCGACTTACGTAAATTTGGAGATACGTAACTTCTCATCCTGTCCTCTCGCTCACTTGTTTGTTTCACAATTACATAGAGCATATACAGTATATGTATGTACATATTTCATTTGCTGATTTGTTGATTAAGTTTTTAACTTCAACTGTATATTATAAACTTTTATAATTTATTGTTTTCTTAATAATAAAGAGCCAATTAAGAACTTAATACATAAGTACCTGAAATTAGATTTGGGAACTTGTAGGCACCTCTATTTATATTATGCTTCCCTGTCCCATCTATTGCGTAACTCAGTAGTATTACTGTATATGATTAAATATTTATTAACAGATAATTAACATTTGATCAGTTGAAACCTTTCTAAACTGATGAAAATGATGTACAGTAGGCCTATATAAAATTTATTTAAAAGCTTCTCTAGTACAAATTTTGGATAAAATATTTTATCATCATTATAAATTTATTTAAAATTTTTTTTTTTTTATAAAACATATTTTCATTTCTTAACTTCTTAATTTATTTTAAAGTTTTAATTTAAGAAACAAATTTAATAGGATTTAAACATTTTCCTCTCTTTTTTTTAATGCTCAACTTCCAGATTTTAAGCGCAATTTGTAGATAATTAACTTCTTAACGTTCTGTTAACCAAATGTTCTTAATTAATGTTTTAATTTTATTAAAGAAATATAATATGCAAGCAATAATAACATTTCTAGTATAAATTTATTTATTTTTAATAAAGCATTCATTAATTTCTTTCATTGTTTGATTTCATAAAAAATATAACTGGGTAGATAAACAATTAAAATTTAATAATGATCTAAAAGTATTCTGCAAAATTTATATTTTACACAGATATAAAATATAAATTTTATGACGAATTTTCTTAATTTTATGAATTTATGAAATTTATTATTTTCATAAAATTTTATGAATTTTATGAAAATAAGAGTCCCCCAATAAAACAACCTAAATAACTCGACAAAAAATATATATAGGGGAGAGTTGCCTATTCCGTACTGGTTATGTAAATCGTACCTGACAGCTATATTGTTACATACTGACTGTATGTAACGAAATAGCTATCAGATACGATTTACATAACCAGTAGACAATAGGCAACTCTTTCCTACATACAGTCAGTGTTAAGAAGAATAATTATGTTGGGTGCTCGTCCGAGATCGTCGGGTGAACGGTAACAGGACCGTGGTTGCACTGCGCGTTTGCGGATAAGGACGGGTAATGAGGCGACACTCAAGTTAATTTAGAGAATACAGTCTTAACAACATTAAGCTTCCCTTTATTCGAACATAAGAGCTGATAAGAGAGTCCTTTACAAAAGAGTTCCCGACAGTTATGAGAGAAACATACCTTATTACAAAATCAAGTACTGTAGTATAGACGGAGTTCGGACAAACAGAGAAGTCACTTCGGTTCTTGTTCTTCAGAGTACGAGTTGATTAATGGGCGGCTAAACGGCTTATCGGTCGGCTCATTACAACGGATAATGTCTCTGGTCGGAATTAGTCGGAATTAGGGGTTGAATCACTATTCTTTTGGAGATAGATTCCGTATAAATACACCTTCGCTTTCCCTAGGAGATTCACTAAGTGGACACGTAAATAGTCCTTCGCTGAACCTTTTTTTTTTATTGATGTCGGCTTCTTTTATTACAGTCTTTTGAAACTGTATTTGATCTTCGTCCTCTTTGCGACGTTGACTTCTTTATCCGACTTTAGCTCTGATCCCGACTTCTCTAGTCCGCTTTCTTTAATCCTAATTCTAGTCCGACCTCGAATAAGTTTTCTCACGAACGCTTTTATATTTCTTCTCTGATTTTTAACCCTCCACCTTTGTAAAAGACGCTTGTAAGTTATTGTTCCTACATTAGTCTTCGTACGATAGACTACCTGTGTTTACACTTTGGTTTGATTTAACTCGATTGGGGACAAGAATCCACTGATCAGGCTTCATATTATTGCGTGACCTCTTGCTGTCTCTCTCTCTCTCTATCCCCCCACATTCCTTTCCCCATTCTCTCCTCTAATAATAAAGTAAAAAAAATAATGATAACAACAATAAAAAAAACTAAAATTCGTAGGTGACGAGAGAGACATCACATCCACTCTCACAATTATAATTGATTTGTGGCTCTTAACATGAATGAATTTTTATATCTGATAGTCCCGAAATTTATATATATATAAACAGTATCTTGCAAAAAATTGAGGCACATTATAATAAACATTACAGGATGTAAGCTTCCTACAGATGTATTTAGGTATAGTTTTGACATCTGATGAAATCTGACGAAATTATTATATCATTCGATGATTTAATGTTTAACAAATCATAAATTTACTAGATATGGACATATTGATTACAAAATATAATAAAAATCGTTTTCACAGTATGACGAATAGCATTATCAATAATCTTAAATAACTTAATATCTTTGATCTTAAGATATCGCCACATAATATCAGTTTTTTTTTTTTTTTTTTAAATACTGTGTATGTTTTGAATATTTTTCAATACCACGAATAATTAAATTTTTATTTTATTTTTTAACCAAATAGTATATATATTGATTCCTTGGATAGAATAATATTCAACACTGAGTAATTTTGGATATTAATCCGAGAAACTTTAATGTTTTTTCTCAGACTGAGATCGTATTATTATTGATAAAATGAAATTCTTTAAGTAGTTTTCTCTATGTAATTACTTTTAATATCAAATAATTAATTAACGGAGACTGATCTGAATTAATTACCTTTCTATTTATCTATTGAATATGAAAGAGTTGAAAAATGATTTTAAAATATTTTAAATGATATACGGATTGTTCCAGATTATGAGCCACTTTAGATGGATCACTAGAAGAATATTAGAGACGTGACGACAACGATAAATAAGTGAATAAGATAATACAAAAGTGTTATCAGCGAAGAAAATCGTTTATTTATAAATTTAGGGAAGAGTTGCCTATTGCGTACCGGTCACCTAAATCGTACCTGATAACTATTTCGTTACATACCGCCGTATGTAACGAAATAGCTATCAGGTACGATTTAGGTGACCGGTACGCATTAGGCAACTCTCCCCTATATGATGTTTTATTTATATACTCAGCTTTTGATATTATGCACTAAATTTGAATATTATTCATATCAATTATTTAAATATAATATTTCAAATTTCTGAATTCAACAGGATCATCAATTAAAACTGAAATTAAGCAAAAGAAATTATTATTATTATTATTATTTTTCCGTTTGTTTCCATGATAAGTAGGCAGATCAAGAGTTAGAGAAGAATTTAAGAGGATAAAAGCGAAATTAATCAATAGCATGGGTAATTAAAATCAGAACACTTACTAAAAATAACCAAGTAATTCTTTCTCCCTGACGTAGAAATAATTAAGCTTTATAAATAAAATATATATATATATATATAAAAAATACTTGAATAAATGAATAACAAATTGAAAAATGTAAAATTATAAGAACTTAAATTTTGATTTGTGCTAGTTGTGAAATATATAACTTATAAGAACTTTCAAATTTATTTAATAAAATAGAATAAAAATAAATTATACAAAAATAGGAAATGATGAAGAAAATCATTTCTCTGAATTGATTGATAACATTAATTTCAACGAAAATCCATTACGTCTTAAGAAATTCATTATAAGAATAAATTACAAAAAATAGGATCTGTCATTTTTTGCAATTTATTCATTACCTATTTTAATCGTGCTTTTATAGAATTCTTGAAATTATTCGATACCTAATCTTAATCAATTTTCTTTTTTTTTTTTTAAATTAAATCTTTTCAAATCTTCTTAAAATATTCAAAATAACATCAACGAACATTAATTTTTGTAATTGTTTTTCCACGAAAAATATGATTAATATATTAAATTTTTAATAATAAATCCAATAAATCATCAAACGGTTTTACTGGTGAAAACAGAAGAAATGCTATACTAGAGAGATAAAAATTAAGAAATGAAATGAAATGAAATTAGTCTCTTTTTTAAAATCTTATTAAATCTTAAATTAAAAACTTATTTTAAATCTGATTAAATCAAATCTTATCGCTTATTTTTAATTGGAATTTCTTATATCTTAGCTAAACGGAATTAAAATTAAATTTTAAATGGTATTTAAAATATGCTTCACCACTTGTCTATATCAGTGTTTCTCAACCGGTGGTCCGCAGAAATATTTTGGTGGTTCGTGAACTTTTTTATATTTATTACATAGTTTTACAGCATTTAAATGCATTATTAATCATTTTTTTAACGGCAATAATAATGTATACAACTGAGAAAACCGTGCACTTGCTTATCGCGCAAAGTCGATGACAATGCATAAATTTAAAAGAAAATTAGACATAGGATTTCTCCGGAAACTATTGCTTGGGATGACTTTCGAAAAATTTTCTCTCCTCTCCCTCTACTGGAGCATCTTGTGCACGATTTTTACTGAAAAATATACAGTCGTTTTATGATACTGTTCGAACTTTTTAGGTAATTAGTCCGCAAATTACTAAAAAAAAAACTGCATTTTCTTCAGTTTGGTATGCAACTTTTTGTATAGTCCGCAATACAAGCTTAAAATTTTTATTGGTCCGCAGTGTCAGTTTTGTTGAGAAACATTGGTCTATATCTTGTCGTGGTGGTGAGGCTTGCACGTCCCAGCATACCAAAGAACTATATGCGGTGATAGGCTAACTAGGCAGGGACTCCCAAGCCGAGAAGATCAATGAGTAGGAGACAGATAAAATTAGACACACCTGCCCTCCACGTGCCCTCCACGTCTGGTTGACATGGAGGAGCCAACACCTCCACGTCAAACAGGTGTTATCAACTTGTGCTTGTTTCATAACAAGCACAAATTGACAACAGGATTCAAATTAATATATTAAATAAAGAGGACTGGCGACAATATGTGCTTGTGGCCAAAAACCTACATGGCTTATAGCGCCATAAGAAGATTTAAAATATGAAGAGCTTTGTAGAACTCATGAATGATATTATTTAATATTTTTAGAGCACACATCCATATGCAAATATATATCATAATTATTCATGGATGTATATAATACATCCATATAGTTACTCTAGAGTCCCTAGAGAGATAGAGTAACGCATTCCTTTGAACCATCAGATGCCGCCAAATACATCATTTTATATCCTGTTAGATCGGAGTTATCATTGCGTTCACAGGCTTTCTGGTTATTTTTTAAGAACATGCCTTGTTATACTGCTAATCGAACAGAAAAATATCACAGTTGTTCTAATCGAACAGAAAAAGGTCATAGACTCCTTCCTTTCCTTCAAGGTAAAAGAAATGAAAGAAAGAAAGAAGTGGTTACAAAATACCGGAAGGAAAACTTTTCCAAATACGATCTTCGTTTGCCAGATAAGCAACTGCAGTATTTATAAATTAGAAAAGAAATATAGTATTATGGTTTATTTTTCATAAAATTACCTGTGACTATCGATCGAAAAGAGGATATAAAATGACGGCTGAGTGCTGCTGCTGCTGCTGCTACTACTACTACTACTACTGCTATCTATGTAAGCTATCTATCTATCTATCTAGGTACTCTAAATTATTCTAACAAATAGCGCTCTCTAATAAACCATACCTATTATTTTTTTAAGGGAAATTTTATGCATTTTAAATTTTTTCCTATATATTTTTCAGGTTATTATGGTAATAAGAGTTATTATATACGTGTTTTATATTTCAAATAATAATAATAATGATGATGAAATTTAGCTATTACGAAATTTAATTAAAAAATCGAATCGTATGGTTAGTAATTTAATAAATATCAAACGACAAATAACTCTCTTAATTTTTTGAAAAATATCGATGCTCCTTGGAATAATAATAATGTAGGTAATATCTCCAACGAAGAGACTAATTTCAGCAAAAATGTTTTATTTATTCTGTTTTCCCCTTTTGAAATCCAACATAAAACTTAATTCAATTCTAAATAGGATAGTATTTTTAATATTAAAAACTGTTACCGAAAATGTTCTTAAAGTAAAATTAATTCATTCCTCGTGTAAATTGAACGAATTAAAAATACATATATTAGTAGATTATGTTTGTGTTATATTATTAAAAATTAAAAATTTACAATTAATTAATTTATTTTTGTACCATCATAAATAATTTAACAATTAATTTATTTATTATAGTATAATATTAAATAAATTAACTGTTATATTTTATCACAGTTATTGTTAGTTGTTGGGTTCCAAAATGCAACAAGTCTAATAATAAACTATGTGGTGACTATGTAAATTTTTATATTCTCGCAAATGGAAAGTTACAGAAACGAGAAAATTCTTACGATTTTTAAAATAACTAAAGACTAATTTAATTAAATAATAATTTTCTTAGAAGTTCGTCTGTTTAATATACAATAACAACATTAAAAATTAAACTATGAAGTTATCTAGAAGCACAGTAAACTCCCGTATAACGCGTTCTCCCTATAACAAGACAAAAAAAAAAAATTGCGACTAGTATCCATACAACGCTATAAACAGTCCCGTATAACGCTAAGAATAACTTTTTATAACGTTACTTATCGTTGATTGCATGTTTTTTGTCATGGAAACGAAACAAACATCGAAAGAAACATGGAAACGAAACAAACTTTTCCATGTTTTTTGTCATGGAAAAGTTGTTAAAGTTGCCATGTTCCATGACAACTTTAACAACTTTTTCGTAGGATTTTACGAATCCGCATTTTCGTAGTCTCTGTTATACGGGGTCTACTTGTATGTAATATTTTTTAAAATTTAGTTACCTGTATGTTACCTGAATTCTGTTTTGTTTTTTTTTTCTTTTATTAAAAGAAACCTGGAACTCAGAGACAAGTTTAAATTTGCACAAAATCGTCTGATGATGCGTGTCTTGTATAACGCGGAACGTATCCCCCGCGTTGTTCGGGAATTCACTGTATTTAATTTATATTTGATTATTCCAGTTATTGTGTTATTAATACATTCTCCATCTTAGAAATAACAGGAAATTAAAAAAAAAAAAAAAAATGTAAATTTGAATAATAATTTTAAATTGATTAAAACGATATTTTTAAATTTTATATCTAAAATTATATTAATCGACTTACAGTTTTAACTAGTGTTAAAATAGGCAGAATAAATTCGATTAATGAGAAAATACAGTACATTTTTTTTTTTTACTTTCATTTCAGATAATTGTAATAATTAGTATTTGATTAAATTTTCTGTCCTAAATGATATGTAAATTTTTAAATTGCAGATCAAAGACAAAGTAAAATTAAATAAAACATCAAACGTAATTATTTAAGTATTAAAAAAATCAAATTCATCTAATACCCTGTGAGTAAAGGGTTAGAATATGTCCACCGTCAGACCCCACGTATCGTAAATGGCGACTAAAGGGG
>WUQG02450445.1:0-12956 GCA_011317285.2 Androctonus mauritanicus | reverse complement strand
CATGTCATCCTTGTGGTCTTGGTATGATAGTCCACGTTTGGTTGCATTTCAAGTTTTCTATTTCCTCTTGCATTGTGGCTCTCTATTCTTCCACAGCACTGTCAGCTCCTGATAACAGGAGCTGACAGTGCTTCTTCCACTGTACTTGGATCCTGTATGAGTTTTTGATGGTTGGCGATATTGCAAAAATGACATTTTTTCTCTGTCATTTATTTCATTGCCAGTCACTGAGAGCTCTTCTAATATGTTATGGATGACAGCATTTCTCTCTCCTTTGATCTATGGGACAAGAAGATTTTGATTAATCTCCCCTTTGTCATCTGTTTGCTATCTCTCTTCCTGTATTCCTATTAATGTTTCATCTTTTATTTGGATTTTGATATTGTCTTCATCAGTTTGGCTATCAGTTAAACATATGTTACTGGCTTCTCTGTCTTTCGTTTAAGCCTTGCAAGGAAATGACTTTTACTTTTCGATAAAAAATGATGTTACAGCTTGTAAACATGTGATCAGTCTTCCAATCCCAAAGTTTATATCCTTTTGCTCCATGTGAATAACTGATCAATACACATTCAATGGATTTTGGATCCAATTCTTTTTTTGTCTTTGTCCGTGTTTTATTACACTCCATGTTCTATATCCATATACCCTGAAATGATTTAGCTGGACCTGTTTCTTTGTCCAAAGTGCCTCAGGTACAGTCTCTGATTGCTTTGAATGGACATTTGTTTCGTATATGACATGAAATGACTAATGCACTGGCCCATAGCATTTTTGTGATATCTGATTTGATGATTAAGCACCTGGTAGTCATATGTAGAAGAATCCGATTCATTCTCTCAGCAACTCCATTTTGCTCTGGCATTCCTGGGACTGTTAACTGTTGTCTAATGCCATGGTATAGAAAGTATTGGGTAAATTCTCTGCTCAGGTATTCACCACCATTATCACTACATAATACTTTCACCATTGTTCTATGGAGATTTTCAGCCACACACCTGAATTCATCAAATTTACAAAAGACCTCATTCTTTGTTTTCATTGGATATACAATTGTGTAGCATGTATAGTTGATCACAAATGTAACAAAATAGTTTGAGCCTCCCTTTGAAGTTGGTATAATTTTTCCAACAACAGTGAAGAGAATTAGTTCAAGTGGTGCAAATGCTCAAGTGGCTTCAGCAGTCAGGAAGCTTTTTCTTCTTAATTTTCCAAGCAAGCAGATGGAACATTTTTCGTGATTTGTTAATTGCATGCTTTCACTTTTTCCTTCTTTGCACAGCTTTCTTAATGCTCCTTAGTGAAGGTGGCTGAGTCGTTGATGCCATAATGTTTCATTAATAGTCTTGGCTAGTTTTTATGATGGTTTAGTTTCTTCTACTGTGTACAGTCTACTGTCTCCCATAGCAGTGAGAATGACCTGGCTGTCTTATTCCATAGCCATAACTTTTGCATCCTCAAAGCTCACTTTCGTTCCTAATTCTTCTATTCTTCCTATTGAGAGATTTCCATCAAATTCAAGTGCATATAATACATTTTCTAGAGTGATCCTTGCACCTCCATTTTTCTCAGTACCTTGAAATTCAATAAGTCCTATTCCCATTATTTCATTATCTCCTTGTTTGCCACTTCAACCTTGTTTTATAATGGCCTAAAATTGATTAATTTCTCCCTGCATGATGTCATATGGTCAGTCATTCTACCACCCAAATACCATATTTGAGAACAGTTAACACTTCCTTTCTTTGCACACATTGTTCTGTGAATTACTAATTTCACACGATGAGTGTCATATTGGTTTTCAATTTTGTTTTTGTAATCTTTGGAACAATTTTTTGCAATGTGACTGAACTTGCAATAGCAGTAACATTTAACTCATCATTTGTGAGTGGTATCATTTCCCTTCTCAATGGTTTTCAGCAAGGTTTCAACTCTCTCTGATATGACATTTTTAAATTGCCTCTATTTTTTGCAAGAAGTGCTTTGGGCTCATCGTCATCACTCTCCCTTTTCTTCATCACAATGAGTATTTTTCTCTTTTCTTCAACTAATAATCATGCTTTCACCTTTTTTGTTGTAAGGGTATCTTTAAAATGAGTAGTTCATAAGTGTTAGGAAGTCCCATGAGCATCACTAATGCTATTTCTCTATCAGCAAAATTATATCCACTGCTCATTAGTTTTCTGTGCAGTTACATTAATAAACTTAGGTAATTTTTTCATATCTTCACCTTGTTTCATTCTTATGTTGAAAAAGTCTCTCATTAATTGTACGATTGTAACAGGCCATATTTCAAATATATTTCTTCTAAAGTTTCCCATGTTTCTTTCGACATTGTGCTTCTGCCGATATTGTCGAGGTAACTGTCTTTGACTACTAGGAAGAGGAATGTTAGCGCCTTATTGTTTGTTCAGTTTTCTTCGTTTGTTATGGTGGGGCTATATTGTAGCCAGGATTAATGGCTTCCCAACATCCTTTCTGCACTAAAGCAGCTCTTGCATGGATTGACCATGCATAATAATTGTCTGAAGATAATTTTAGTATCTTAAATTTGTCCATTGATGTTGCTATGGTTATGCTTATTGCTTGTTTAATGAATTGAATCCTTTAACATATTTTTATTGCACTTTCATTGGCTCAGCAACACATGGTATCGTAGGCCATTATTAATTTCATAAGAGAAAAAATGGTCAGTCTTATTTTGAAAATATATTCTTCAAAAAAAAAAAAAAGAACTTACTTTCCCATCATCTTATCACACAGTGGAATGTCTCTTGGCCCATAATCTGTTAGACATTTATGTTTTGCAGAGTTGGAAATGATTTAAAGAATGACACAAAGGTTATATGATTCAACAGTTGAATCACATAATCTTTGACAGGTTTTATTGTTGACTCAAGACAAACAATAACAGTGACCCCTAGAAGTATTTTGCAGAAAGGGCAAAAGGTCATCAACACCAAGTAATGATTTGATATATTAAGATATTTCCCTAGTAACAATATATAATTATATTTATATTAATGCTTTTGAAATATTTTAACACCAATAGATAAAATGGCAGAAACTTTCTAATACCAGGAACCAATTAAAAATTTTTATATTGGAATTAATGGGAAATAAGTTTCTGGTTTAAAATTGTTCATTAAGTGAAAATACATAAAGTCCCAACAACCTTTGTAAACTGAGGGATACATGTGACTTTTTTTTAATTAATATTTGATCCAATTATTGCAAATAGCCTACTCGATAGATTTTGATATTCACTATATTTTTAATTTATCATCAATACGTATAAGTTGTGTGGAAAACTCCAAAATATTAAGTATAAATGAAGTGATAACAATAGACAAGACAGAGAATATAAGATAAAATAAATTTCAGATTTTCAAAAGTTATTTCAAAAAATATCCATATAAAATATCAAAATTGGTAATCCCTCATTGAATTTACAATGAGGGATGGGACTATAATTTGATTATACATAAGTTTTAATGTAAACCAATAATTGTTAACCTTGGTTCACATTTTTAAATGTTTATTTAAGTTTGATTTATAATAGACATATATCATACTTTATACATAAAAACTTAAAAGTGCATATTATATATCAGTCAAGTATACTAGAGATTATTAATCAAATAGCCAAGTATCAATAAAATTATATATATATAATTCCAATAAAAGCATATGTAAAAATTCAGGCTGCCTTAAATATTTTCTCCAAAGCTCAAACACTCAAAAATATTCATGTTCTTTGTTATCCCTTTTAAGAAGAAAAACAAATGAGCAAAGTGTATTTCTTTTCTATATATGTAATTAATAAATTTTAGAACTACACAAGATTAAATGTTGTTATTAGAGGAATCTAAAAATTGAAAAATGAATTTTGTTATCAGTATAACATGAATACTGAAAAAATAAACAGTAAATTAATTAATTGACTTATGCCAACAAATCTATACAAGAGATATATATGTTGACAATCATACCAGAACTCACTATGCATTGTCCTGTGATAAGATTGAAGGAAGGATAAAGATCAATGGCCTAGAAAGAGTTCACTACTGAAAAATCTAGTATGGGACATAGTATTAAAAAAAATTTTTCAAATGAGTATAGCATCCTTCCAATTAGCTAACTAGCTGATCTGATAATAATTAGTAAGCATAAATTATTATTACAGGAATGTTTTTCCATATTTGCTATCTCTTCAAATATTACATCTTAAAAATATAAAAAATATCAAATACTGTTTAACTGCAATCAACTACAGATCCAGAAAAATTTTGAGAGACAAACTATTTAAAAACATACTTTACATGGTAACTTATGCACACTTTATATATTATTAGACTTCCTAGCATTTTGATTTTATATTATAGATTAAGAAAAAAATAATATTAAATATATTTTTTCAGATATGTTTGGAACTCAACTCTTTTTTGATCTGCAACTATTTTTAATATATAATGCAAGCAGTTTTAATTTTCTGCATATTTAAATATTTTGCATAAATAGGCCTAGTGGTGTTAAAATGTAAGCACCACTATTTACAAAAAATATTTAAATATGCGGAAAATTAAAACAGCATGCATTATATATCTTATTCAAGGAATTAAAATACTATATACTGACTTAAAGTTGCTAATTTTAATTTTATTAGGTATATTATAACAATTTACAGAATACAATTTACATTAGCGTCATATGAACGAAAATAGTACCGATCGAAAGATGATAACGAGTAGAGAAAACTTTCCAAAAGGGCTGCACTTCTATCTGGTGCAGGCCTTTTGGAAAGTTGAGAAAATAAACGATGAAAATAAGTATTCCTCCACACGTAATACCTAAACCGGTGTGTGCCGCCATTTTGAAACCAGAGAGAAAAAAAGAGAGTTTTTGGAATGATTCTTTACAGTCCACAACGGAATTGTCGATTCATACTTTAATTATCAGTCGGTGGGGGCGAATCTATAATTCTCTAATTATAGTTTTTTCAAAAGACGAAATTAAAAAGTATCGAAATTGAAAATTTGCCTTCCACTGACGACAATGCTTTTAAAGTGTGAATCGGCAATTCCATTGTGTTAAAGATTCATTTCAAAACTATATTAGAGAATTTAAAGATTCGCCGCCTACCGACTGATGATTATAATACGAATCGACAATTCCGTTATATTAAAGATTCATTCCAAAACTTTCTCGGCTTTCAAGACAAGTTTTCAAAATGGCGGCACGCACCGATTTAGATACTACGTATGGAGAAATACTATAATTTCATCTTTCATTTTCTCGACACCAGATAGAAGTGCAGCCCTCTTGGAAAGTTTTCTCTACTCGTCATCATCTTTCGATCGGTACTATTTTTGTTCATATAGCGCTAATGTAAAATTGTGCCATATACAGAATGGTGAGAACACATTTAAGTCTATGTAATACTGAAGATATAATCAGATACTTTTAATTAATAAAAAAATAAATTATAACCATGATTGCTCATCGCAAAACGGTTATTTGGGTGGGACTGTAGAATCCCCACAGGGACACCGAACTAAATTTTGTGGTACATATTAGATTTTATTGATTAAAAAAAAATTATAAAAATTGTTTCACTTACCTGAACAGTAACATGTTAAAATTATTGCTACGATGCACGTTTCGAACAACATGACTAGAACTGATCAGTAAAATGCAAGTTCTATGCGAGTAATTACGGAGTTCCCTATAAATTTATGACAAGAATCACGCGCAGCTGATTCGTCACATGACAAACTTTCATTCTTATCAAGATAAAACTTTATCGCAATCAGCTGAACATCAGTGAAACATCGTCATTTTCCTACCGTATTAGATATTTCTTATCACTCGTTCTTTCGAATGACGATTTTCTGATAATGTATTTTATGCGGTACCAATGTGAAACTAATTAAAGTATATATATGACATTTTTTAGATATCAAAATGTTTATTTCCTTATTTCATTTACAGTTGAACTTCGAAAGAACGGATTCCGGAAACAACGGACAAATTTTCAGATGGTCCGGATGGAATCTCGGCGTAGCGGACGAAAATTCGGCGTAGTGATATAAAAAAGTATAAATAAAAGTTCAAACACCTTGCAATTAAGTTTGATGTTGGCCCAAGCAAAGATAAAAAAGGTGTTATGCATAAGCTTAAATATATGAAAGTGCCTAAAAGTAATAATTTCTAATAAGTAATAAGTATATCGCGGAAAACAATATCTCGAAACAATGGACAATTCACATCAACGGACCACCTCTCCCCCAATTAGTCCGTTGTTTCGAAGTTCATCTGTATATCAATACCGATAATTTAAATCTAATCAAATAAATAAATAACATAAAATCTGATACATAAAACAGATAAACAAAGTTAAAAATAATATCATAATCGTAATCCAAATACTAAAATATTCTATTCTTTGATTACAATATACAGTACTCAATATAATCAGTTCAGGAATACTATCGTAAGAAATGCAGGTAAAGTTAAAACCATTAGATATATCGTTAGCTAACACATATAGAAAAAATTATTTCTTTTGACATAAACCAAATCTCAAGAATAGTAGCCAAACTGAATCTAATAGAGATTTTTTTCCACAGCTACGACTCAGCTCCGATCTATAACTAAACGAGGAAATCCTATCGTTTCGAAAAGTTATCGGCAGTCGCTTCAGCATCTCAAAGTTAGTTCGAACCGCCGACACTAGATGCTGTATTATTGTAAATTCTCTCTATTCTCATGAATTATTTCTATTCTATCCTCTATTGTTATATTAAACAGCTACCGGCCAATTTTAACATTCTGGGTTCAACAGCTCGTCCCGAAAAGATTACGATTAAAGATTGTTATTATTGTTCAATGATATGACAAAAATAGATACGAAAAGCAACGATGCTACTCACAACCTCGCGCATGTGCAAACAATGGACTTTATCGGTCGGAGCTGAATCGTAACTGTGCGTAAACTCTCTAATATCTTTAGTTCCATTCAAATTTTTATTATTGAAATTATCGATATATCGATGACTAAAATATATATATAAATAAATCAAATTTCAAAAAGGAATCATATTAAATATTACATACCTTGATATTTTTTGCCTATTTCGCAATTTGAATATAAATTAATTTTTATAAAAAAAAAATAAAGAAAACGAACAAGCATAAACACTAAAACAGAATTACAAAAATTAGTAGATGCAATGATGTGAGTTGCAAAATATTCTGGGATCACAAAAAGTTTTATAATTAAAAACTCCCGAATAAATTACAGTTGAAATTTTTGCAACAAATTTTAGAATTTCATACAAAAAATATTTAATATTTGGAAACAATTTAGCTACTCATATGAATTCTTATTTCTAGATTTACATTATTTCCTTTGCGGAGGATGTGGCAATTCGTGATTGGCATTTGAACCCCCCAGCTATTTAGTAATCTTCGATTGAAAAATGGTGTAAAATAACAAAAAAGAACTTTTTCAGAGGTCCTAATGTAGGGGATTTTTCTTTCTTTCGTGGTTTAACATCGTTTTCCATTCTGTGGGTACTAATCAGCGGGACATTCCAGTATCCACTACGACCCAGTCATATCCTTATGGTGTCTGCCGACAGTTGGAGGATGGGATTCAACGAGCCGAGCCTGGACTCTCCTAAAAAATATGAAAGTATGGGACATGTCACCTTGAACTAGATTTTCCAGCACGCTTCCACCGCAGTCATCTGACTGATAGCACAAGAGATTGTTGAACTTCATTTTTCATAGGAATCCCAACATAATCTGCCATGAGAGATTCTGGAATAGCTTTCTGGCTTAGTAATCTCAGCTTCCAATTGGAAAGTGATGAGCAAGACATGAATATAGAACTCTGTGGACATAAGATATGAACAGTGGCGTAGCATTCGAGGATGAGGTGTACGGGGGTGCACGACAGACATGGGCCCACGAACCAAGGGACCATGAAGGTTTAAGTCGCTCATTATAAGAAATTATGTTAAAATTAAATACTAAATAAATTAGAAAGGATCATGCTTATTAACACATGACGAAAATATACAATTTATAAATTTTGAATCAAAATTTATAATTTGTATATTTTCGTCATTTGTTAATAAGCATGATCAAAATATACAAATTATAAATTTTGATTCAAAATTTATAAAACAAATAATAAAATCCTTCACTATAGGTAACCAAAAAATATTTATTAATTCAAAATGGCATTTTTCTTGCTTTAAGTGACACAAATGTCTTTATTGCTATATTTATTCCTAACAAAGATTATTATCTTACTGATTCTATTATTAAAAATACATAAATATGAGTAATTGTCAAAGCAAGATGTAAAGGGTTGCATTGTGCCCTCTTTGCGCTAATAGAGCATACTTTGGCAGCGTCGGATAAATTTGCGGATAATTTATAAGCAGCTTTGGCATCGGAGCTGCCATATTTATTTCTAATAAATACATTTTTCTTCTCGATTCTATACTTTCCGATTCTCGATTTTATATTCTATGATATTTGAATACATCCGGTAATATTAATAGAATAAATCTATTAAGAAATTCACGGATCCAGGATATAACATCGGGAAATGTGAGAAACAATGTAAATTTATCTTTTTTAATGAAAAACTTGACCATCGATACTATATGTATTATCGATTAATATTAAACAGAAATAAGGCTATCCCTAATATTTCTGATCAGCAAATTGTACGCTCTCTGATAATTTTGATTCATTTTGCATTTAAGGAAATACTTATTTTGCAGATGATTTCGGACATCAAATTAATGCTTAATTTTATAATTTCGTATAAATACCATCGAAATATATATACATGGTAAACACTCATCCACTCATTGAATTAACCAAGTTGGAGCTAATATAAATAAAATATTGCCATCTGTAAGTTAGTGATTTATTTTTACAAAAATATCAAAATAGAAAATAGAAAAAATATATATAAATAAAATGTCTTCGTTATATAGAAAAATACAATACAAAAACACTGAGAGTTATATTGAGATTATTACTTTTTTTTTTACTTTATTAATCGAAAATGCAAAAGATAATAATTTTTCACCTGGTAACTTTCAAAATGATTATCATTCTTTATCGAAACTACTGATAATTCGTCATCTGGTAATTTCATAAAAAAGATAAAATAACGAAAATATGAAAATTAAATTTATTAATAAATTAGAATACTGAATTTAGATGTTATTTACATGGTATGTACAATAAGTTTAATTAAATATTATATTTATTATTTTAATTAAAACTATAATTAAATTTATATTACAGCATTTATAAGCCTTTAAATATTACACGGTTTATTCTATATACGAGTATAAACTATAGGTTAAGAGTTTTAAAATTACTGTAGCTTTTTTCATGCCCTTTTCCAGTCAGGAAGATTATGAAAGGCCGGGACCAGTTCCAACCACCGCTGCACCCACATCCGTGGAGAGGGACCGGATGGTGACCGACAGGGATCGCCGGGCCGGGCCCAGAATCCTGAAATATTTTCCAAGTGATGTTAGACCCGGGTCCACCTTCGTGACACGCCGACCTGTTATCACTCGGCCATCCGAGCCTTTTAAATTAGCTAAAAATAATCAAATCCAATTCTTGTTGAATATGATTAACGCCTTTTTTTTTTTTCTTTAACCCTTTCAGTCCCGAATTTTTTTGTAGAAAATAATTAATTTTCTACAAAAAAATGTAGAAAAAATTAATTTTGTCTTTATTTTAAATAAAATACTTTAAAATAAAAGAATAGTTTTTAAATGAAATAAAAGATACAATATTGTTACGCTGTGGGGTTTAAATAATATTTTTTGTTAACAATTATGTAATAAATACGAATAAAATTAATGTCCATTGAAATGGACACAGGGACTGAAAGGGTTAATATTACTTTATATTCACCAACATTTTAATTTTTGTCAATATTTTTTTATTTAATAAATAGAATGGTTTAAAAAATATTTAATAGATAAAAAATATATTAAACATTGTTTTTATACATAGTTTTATTTTAATTTTATTTTTGTCAAAGAGCATTTTATCAGTTGAATAAATTTAAAAAATGAAGTATTCATAAATCAAAATCTATAAACAAATAACTATAGTGATCTGAAATATGGCTCTTCATTTACTTTACAATCGAAATTCATTCATTAAGTGGTATACATGTACTGTATCTGTAAGATTTATGCTGATTATAAGAAAAGCATTTAGAGAATCATAAATTATCATCTCTTGCACAACTTAGTGTCCTTATTATTGTTTATCCGAATGCAGCATTATAATTTTTATAAATGCAATATATTCAACTTCGTTATGTTTATATGTCGATATTATAGATATTGAAGAAAATTTTTAAAAACTTAGTAAAACTTTTATTATTGCAATATTTCATTTAGTTTTCATAAATGATTTAATGGATCGACTATCGAGCACTTATAAAAAATTTTATATAATGAAATCGGGAGCTGGATTCAGATATATTTAGTAGAAAACCAATACTTTTTCACACAGCAATCTTATCAATTTAAATAAACTTTTCTTATCTTTAATAGCAAGTATCACAGTGGCCTTCAAGGGTCGTATTCAATTTCAATTTCGTTTTCAGTGTCGTATTCAATTTTAAAATTCTGATTGAATTAACAGAAATTATTTTTTATTCTCTAAATTAAATATGAAAAGCACGGGTCGGATTGGCCGTGTGGAAACACTTCGGCTTTCCATTCTGGAGGACTCGAGCCCGAATCTCGGATCCCACTCTTGAAAATATTTATCATGGGGTTCAGCTCATCGATCCCTGTCCTCTACAATTCAACTGACCCCTCCGCAAGGGTGGGCAGCCTCTAGAAAGGCCAAAGATGGGAAGGCGTGTTTCACCCCCTTAATATTCTTCAGAATGGAAAATGGCGTCATGTGTTGTTCAAAAAAAAAAAAAAAATATATGAAAAGCACAAAAGTGATATAAAAAAAGTGATATAAAATGAAATCACACAGTATGCAAGTATAAGAACAATTGCATATTATTATAGTAGTCTATATGTTAAAAATAGAGGTCTACAAATTTTCTTACAAAAGTAAAGATATGGGGTAGTAACTTTCTTACACACATACAGAGAGACGAGGACTACATTCGAATGTTTAGATTATAGAACCAAATAGAAGTGTTTACGTTATATTTCACAGTACTGTATATTACTTTTTAATTAGTTACACAATATACAATCTGAATAAGAAGAATAAACGAAAAAGACACAAAAATTATACAATTTTATTATTTTATTTAAAAACTTTTTAAATTATATGGGGTAGAGTACATTATAACCTAATGAAACAAACGTTAACATTAACAGATATCAAAATTTCTAATAATATAGTATATAGTTAAGAAGGATGAACCATTTAAAATAAACTCGAAAGGAAGGAAGTCGATGAGCCCGGCATGGAATCCTCGTTTAAATTATTTAAAAGATGGTTCATAAATCGATCATGGGCCCACTAATTGGAAAGTTGATGGAATTTACTAGGGCCGAATTTCCCATGAAATGAATATATTGTTGATAGACAATATTACTGTATATAGTTCAGTTAGTGTTCATTAAAATTAAGTTTCTCTTTATTTTCTCTCGAAAGAAAATGTAAGAAAATATGCCTTTGTTCCATTTTGCCGACTTAAAATCTTTAATCTTTTAATTCATTCAAGCTTTTGCTTGTCATCTAATAGCAAAATGACGCTAAGTGAGGCGATGTTAATCGAGGGTCTGCTGTATAAGAAAAAATACTTAAATTAAACACTAATCTACGATTTTTTTTATGAAATTTTTAATAGATTCCAATTGAATTAATTAAATCTATTATAAAATGATAAATTATTATAGAAGTAAATTACAATTATTATAAATTTAATGTTAATAATGTTTTAATATAATAGAAGCTGTTAATGTGTAAAGATTGATATCTCATAATGTCATACATAACAGTCCACATTATTTTTCTTGAAAGTAACTCTTATATTATTAAGGGATAATCTGCATTGATTTTAAGGAATAAAATAAAGAAACAGTCATATTTCAAATTGTTCCAAACTTTAATCTAATAAATTTCACTAATATTTCTCTGTAATATTTGTTTTAATTAATGAGGTAAACTGTACACCAAAACAGAAACAAGCTTTTTAATCCGAAAATCAATCTTTATTAACTTAGAAATAAAACTGGTTGGTCGTGAAAATTATATGACGTATTCTTTGACATTATTGTAAAAACATAATTATATATATAAGTTTATTGTATAAAAATGATTTTAAATAATAAATATTTATTAAAAATTTAAAAAAAAACAATTTCTTTCACTTAAAATATCTATGAAAGAGAAGGTAACTATATCACGTGACCAGAAATACACGTCAAAATGGCGAAAAAATTACTTTTCACGTGACATTTCCTAGCTTCATCTGGAAAAATGGCTGGCATCATCCGCCTTGAGAAATAATTCACTCGATATTGTGGAAGTATGAATTGTAGACGAATAAAATCGAAAAGGCTCAGTTCTAAATCAATGCATAATGCATTCATTGATTTGGAACGAAAATAAGCAATAATTTATAAAAATTATTGCTTATTTGTTTGTTCGAGTTAAATCAAACGTTAACCATTACGAAATATTCTCGTGGTTCTGGCCGAAGATTATACTTTGCCATCATTGGAAAGGGATACAGTTTTACATTGGAAAGAGGCGTAAAATATGCAAAAAAAAAACACTGTTTTAATACAGTTTATTTTTTTTGCATATTTTATGCCCTTTTTCAATCAGGGAGATTACTAAAGGGCGGGCCAGTTCCAACCACCAGTTGCACCCACACCCGTGGAAGGAGGCCAGATGGTGAAGGACGGGAATTG
>WUQG02450434.1:0-12957 GCA_011317285.2 Androctonus mauritanicus | reverse complement strand
AAGCTTAAAAATGTTGTTAGTGACATTATGGGGTTATTTATAGGAGTCTTAAATCAATTTTTAAAGAATTTATTCAATTTAAGTCAAGAGTTTTGGAATGAATTACCAATGTAAAGCGAGATATGACTATATAAATTATATTGAAGATGATTTTGGTGACTTATATTTAATCCATTAATTTTAATCATTCTAAAATAAATGACACATTTGGAAAATAAGAGTGATTAGTTCTTTTTGAATTGCTTATAAATCAATACTACTATGTTTATTTGTTTATAAAATTTTTTGTTCTAGTATATTAATTTAGTATGATTTTAGAATTAATTTTTAATTTTTCTGTAGAGTTTTATTGTTTGCAATGTATAGGCAAAAAAGTTATATGGAATAAATTTTGTTCCTGATTTTTTTTCATATAAGTGATCATTCAACTTATGGTAATCTGATCTTACAGTTCCTAGGATATTCCAAACTTGGCTATTTTCACAGTATATTGATTAGAAATATTTTTGAAATTTACAGTTTTGTCAAATGATTATAGGAAAGCAGTTGCTTATCACCTTGGATGATCTGGGTTCAAATCCAGTCAATCTTACTTCCTTGCCCAGGTTCAATTCTGGATGATCTTACTACTATCAAGAATCAGATTCATTTCTGAATGATTTTGATCACCTTGGAATTATCTGGGTTTAATTTAATTTCAAATATTTTTGTTCTCGTGACAGTTATAATGAACAGTTCTCCCCAATCCTGTGCTGCTTTTATAACAGAATTTATTGTATTTATTCCTTTTATAATTAAATGAGTTTTATTATTGTATATTAACTATAAATACATTGTTTGAGTATATATTCCTTGTATGTTTATCCAATAAGTCTGCTTCAGATTAGAAATGGATGTGGATGTTTAGGAGATAATTCTTGTATACAAATTACTACTATTGTTAGTTATTTTCAACTTATAATTATTAAAAAATGTAACAATCTAAGTAGAGGAGCATCTGTACTATATTAAAATCGTTAATGCCTTTCCTCTAATAGAATGTACAGATTTTTTTTTGCACTTTTGTTACAATGCATTTGATCTTAATTTGAATTCTCCTAATTTTATATTATTTTTATTTAATAAAAATAATTTTTATAAAAAGAATCTATTTTTCATTGAATTTTAAATTGTAAATAAAATTATCATCATCATACCTCAAACCAATTTCAAAATGAATTCTGCCATATATCTAGGATTATATATAGCTTAAAATTATATTTCTAATCAGTTACATCAAGCTGTATTGTAGATTAAGTTCAGAAGATATTAATTGGTCTATTTTGATTGATCAGTTCGTGATGGTATACAGTGGCACTTCGACTTAAGAGTTTTTCGAGATACGAGCAGTGGCTAGTGGTAAAGTAACTGCCATCCGGAGTGTAACATCAGTCCTGGGCAGCACTTACTTTGCCCCTGTGACAGACTTTTGTTAACTCCCCCAGACACATTTTCATTGAGCTATGAGCAAAGATAAAAAAGCATAAGTTATTTGGAAGGAAAGAAAGCACTTGATATTGTGATAAAATATATTGAACAGCAAGATAAGTCATCTGCCATTGATATAATTCTTATGAAAAAATGACATGAATTTTCTTAAAACAAATTTAAATCAAAAAATAAATGAAAATTATTTATTATTTTTTTTTTTATCTAAATAAATGTTTAATAAATATTTCTATACAACTTATTAATTTATAACCTATAAATGGTATTTTGCATGTGCTTTTTGGATTAACATTTGCATTGCTTTTGGTCATACTTTTATCCAGCTTGAGACCATCCCATATGGGCTTATTAATCCAAGAGCTTATTGAATTTATTTTCTATTAATTAGTAAAAAATATAGTAGACTCCTAATTCTTAGTATTAATTAGTATTCTTTTTTAATAAATTTGTTAGTTTTCATAACAAATATCAATAATAGAATTAAAATTCTCTATTATAAAATGATCAAAGTATAGTTGATTAGCTAAGATAAAATTTATGATTGAGATTATTGATTTTTTTTATAAATATAAAACATTTGTTCCTGCAATATTAAAAATAACTTATATAGTATTTCTCTGTAAATTGAAAAATAAAATGTTGTTTCCATTTTGTCATTTTTAGTTAATTTCACTTTCTTTATTGAACAATGGTTTTGTTTTTAAAAAGAAAATTTCAATATGTTTGCAATATATTTCAACCAAATATTAATTTTATTTTGACATGAATTAAAAAAAAGTTAATTATACACTCAAATAATACTTACTACAAAGTCAATTCATTCATATAGGTGAATTCTATAAATGGAAAGGGTGGTAGATTCAAATTTAAAAAATAATAAAATGAAAAATAAAAGTTTTCAGTATTTGGCATAGTTGTATGTGATTGTACAGAATTGCATAATAGATAATAATTTTTAACGGTTTAAATACATTCCGAAAATTTAGACAGAATAAAAGATTTATAAAGTCTGTCTGTATTGAAATAAGGAGCAAAATATTTCTATTAGGGTGGGTTCTCTTAACTGTAAGCAAAATATTTCTAGCATACCAAAATGCTCCTGGAGGTCTATGCTGGTCTTAACAAAAATAATCTCTCTAGACACACATTATTTGACGTCAGAGAGCAAATGTATCTTCTGACTGGTTGTTCTGCTAGACTGCTGGAGAGAATTTCATTGTTATAAGTCGATGTTGCAGCACATTTAAGAAGACAATTTTTATTTCAAAAATTCTTTGTTGAGTGATAGCTTTACCTATCTTTCAGACGAGATGATATGTTTTGGAAGAAATAAAACTTAATTTCATTCACAATAGAGTATTTTAAAGGTAGTTAAAAATACTTTTAAGTATATCGGATAATCTATTCATTAAAAAATTTAACAAAAGAATTGACAATCTGGCTTTGTGAGGAATTAGAATCAAAACATATTGGATGATAGAGAAACGTTCTTTCAGTTGAAATTCGTCGGGGTTGAAGTTTTTGCAAGTAGAGCATTTAATGAATTATAATAAGATATTCAATTGTTTATCGATCAGAATTATAACGTTACATGTTATTCAAGCTGCTATTCATCTTTTAGGACAGCGTTTCTCAACCTATAGGTGGCGTTAAATTTTAAATGGATCGCAAATATCTCAAAAATTTAAATTCTACATTATAAATATTTGGGTCGTTTTACGATTACAAAATAGATAGAAATCTATGCACTAACATAACATATATGTAATATTTATCTTCATATTTTTCCAATTTTAACATTGGAATTTAAAATTTGTTGGTTTGCTGACACTATTTAATAAAGATATTAATATGATACTTTAAACTTTTGCCAAAAAAAAGGAATGCAAAGTAGCAATAATTGTATTGCATTATTATTATTTAATAAATGTGAAATAAAAAATTTGTTTTATTTCACATTTATTAGCAAATACAAATATTGCTACTTTACTTTTTTTTTTTGCGAAAGTTTAACGTATATTAATATCACATCTTACAAGTTAGTTATGCACTTACAGGCTGAGTTCATTCCACATTTCTTTCAATGAATGTTTCGGTATATTTGCTGTTATTTTCTCCAAGATATAGTAGCTTGTTTCTTTAATTCACTTATCAAAGTTTCTAATTATTACATGGTGTAATTAGTTAAATAGTCGCGTCCATTTATTGCCGTTTTCATCGATTATTTAGTTTGCGCAGTGTCAATGAAATGTAATGTGACGGAAAATTTCGTTGGTAGGAATTGTATTGGCATAGTGTAGGTGCAATTATAAGCATCATGGAAGAAAAGGATTTTTCTCGGCAATGATTGCAGTATCGCTTAAAATCTAATAATCTTCAGCTGTCTCTGAAATGATGGACACAGTATATAACCCCCTGAGAAAAAGTTGATTTCATAGTTGATGTAGATTGATAGCTTATCTAGAGCTGCCATAACTGCTTACTGTTATATATTTTTTTGCACTTACAATTGTGAATTGAAATTCATACTTATTTTAACAACTTATTTTGTAATAATGTTTTTCTGATATTTTACATATCCAAAATAAAATATTTAATGTAGTGTAAATTAAAATTTTAATATATTATTCATGATTTTAAAAAATGATATAATAAAAATAATTCAATTTTCTGATATAAACTTATCAGTATTAAAATATTTTTAAATCAAATTACTTTTTCTCTAAGTACGAAAGTTTTAACATAAAAATGATCTAAATATACAGTGATTTAAATTTCCAAATCAATACCTTAGTCTATATTTGAGAATTTTTAAAAAATTCGATCATCATTTAAATAATCATTAAGTAATAACAGTAATCATATTTAAGAACATTTCTGTTTCAACCGTATCCCCCTCCGCATTTTATCCGTGATACCTACCATAATCTATTTATGATCGATTGAATAAATCTATTAATTTACTCATCATATAGTGGTAAAAACGAAGTGTGAAATAACATCTATATGATTTTTCTAATATATTTCTACATAAAATTTGAATAAAATTTTAAAAAAATGTTAATAAATTTGTTTTGTATATAAAGTATTAGCAGATTAGCAAATTTTAATCGTTTGTTTTATAAAAAAAAAATAAGCGAAATGTTAAATGAAAATGATTATTTGCTTGAGATATAAATAGAAAATTATTAATTAAAATGAATTTCTTATTTCCTTCTATTTCATATAGATGTTCATATTTCACATTATATATACAATTTAATAGGCGTTTTATTACATAACTTATCAAAAATGATTTATTGAAGCTATAATTAATTAAAATTTAAGTATTTCTTTCTCATTGGACATACGTAGCCTCCCTTTTATCCTGTCTCGCTTTAACCTATCACATTTTCGTCGAGTATGAGCGGAGAAAAAATTAAGACTACAGTATAAATCATTAGTGAGCAAAGAAAATGCTTGAAATTGCGATGAGCTATATCGTTCAGGAAGATGAATTATCTGCCATTAATATGTAGTACTGTACTATATTAATGGCAGATAAATGAAAATTGTTGAATTTTTATCTCTAATTAAATGTTTAATAAACATTTGTATTTACAACATAAATATATAAATTATATGTAAATGGTATTTTTCATGTATTTTTGAATTATTCGGCTAGAGATCTTGTCCTATAGGAGTTGATTGATTAGGAGTCTATTGCAAATGTTAATGTAAAAAGATTTCTTTTCACCAATGAAATTATTATAAACATAAACATATCCTATGCAAATTAGACATCTGGTAGTGCACACTTTTTAAATTTTTTGAATATTTTTAGCCAAATAATTTTTTATTAATTAAATAATAGTTATTAATACTAAAATAGTAAAAAAAAAAAATTGATCACCATTATCAATAACGTACTATGTAAACATCGAAACATCAATCATTATTCAAGAGTTAATAATATGCTAGAAAGGATAGAGTAGTTAATAATTGAATATTCAGTTCACATTTAAAGTTTTTATAGAACACAGTTTGTTTAAATTGTTATCGAAATTTCCATACAATTAATCAATCTAGGCTAGTAGTAGTTTATGTAAGAGAGAATAAAATATTGTACTGTTTTAAATTCGGTGTTTAATTAGTAAATAGGCGTATTTTTGATTTTTTTTTCATTTAAGTTTTTTACATTTTTTATAATATTTAAACTCCTACTATTCGATAATTTATATATACTATGCTTTAAGATTTCTTTTAAAAAGATTTTCGTCTATATATAGTATGTGCTCAGACGTTTTCACATGCCATTGAAGACAGCTGTTTTTTTTTAACATTACAGTGTTCTGATATTTTTATATCATATAATATTCAACCTCAATGACGAATTTTGAAATTAAGTTTAGGATATTGTTAATAACTTCACTATTATACTGCATAAGCCATTAATCCTTAAGTGAATATCACAGCACTTCTTGCAGTTTAATATCGAAACTAAAAATTTTTAGTTTCGATATTAAACTGCAAGAAGTGCTGTGATATTCACTTGATATTGTTAATCTCTAAATATAGCTGTAAGAAATTTTTGACACGCTCAACTTTTTATCCGAATTTTATTTTAAATATAAATCTAGTTATATAAATCCTTAAATACATATTGTATGTAATATGTTTTATTAATAAAAATGCAATTATCCTAAAGAAATTAGGAAGAGGTTTACTATTATAATTAGCTATTATTTTTTTGATAAGTAATGGAAAAAAAAGATGGATATAAAGAATTAATACAGAAAAAGGAGTTTGTTAGAAATTATCATTAAGAATATTATACAGAACATAGCGTAAAGTTAATAAGAGAAATTATTGAGCTTGAAGTTTTGTTTAAAAGCGAGAAAAATAATATTAAAATGAATAATTATATATATTAATTAATTCGAATTTCAATTTATATTATTAAAATTCTAAAATTTATTAAGAAACCTGAGACGATTTAAATCTCTTCCAAATCTAGGCCAAATTCACTAGGACAATATGAAAAAAAAAAAATTCTATATTTTCAGTTTTTGAAGATAATTTTGTGTTAGATATTTTTTAATAATGAATTTCATCATATATCAGCCGAAAATTTATGAATAAGACTAATGTACTATACGTGATAAGCATCCTAGAGTAACTTCATTTATAACGTACTCTAAATATTTAAAAAATAGACTAGAGATTTTAAAAATTGCCGTCTTCCTGAATAGCATATCTGATAATCTCCATAGGAGATTTTTAAATGTAGATAAATCGAAATTTTGAATTTGTTATAGGAATCATTTATTTCACTTTCCTAAGAAATTAAAAAAATTTTCCCATGAACTTTAAAAGAATGTTTATTACAATATTGCGATCTTTCACGTTATGTTTTGATATATGATTGATGTTTTAAATGAAATTACTATTAATTACAAATAAATTTATGAAAAATATGCTATAAAGATTTATATAAAAAGATTTTTAATTTTATTCTAAAAATTCCAAAGTGAAGTTATTTTATTATTCAATAAAAAGTAATTGTAATATTCATCAAGATGTAAAGAACCGGACCTATTAGACTTTATTACAGTATGGTTTTTGAAATCTTATAGCCGTCTTTTGCTTTTAAATCCCAAAATCGCTTTAAATTTTGTTTTAATACTATTTCCCATGCGGCTTCTCATGACAAAATTTGATAATACGCTTAGAGTCTAATGATAACTAATAATGAATCCATGTTAGATGATGATATACTATTGAAGTTGTATAACTATACGATTGTCATATTTAGAATCTGTTGTTTACTTGTATTTTTAAAGAGTAAATATGTCACAATATATTTCTCTATTATATGTAGAATTTGTTTTACGATTGATTGTACTCGAATTTTAGCGACTAACATTGTTTTAAACAATTGAAACGAATTGCGCACGAGAGAGAGAATGCTAAGATAAAAGAGATCATGAGATAAATGCGACTTATATTTAGTCGCGAGATATCACGTGACGTGATGATATCGCTAGACACGGCAGTGATTCTAACTTGTAAGCCAAATACAATGATTACTGTCTCTTATTAGAGATGATATCAGCTAAAATTCAACTTACTGTAACTTTTTAAAATATTTTTAGCATTTATATTCGAGAAAATATTCAATAAGGTGTACGGGCTGGCAAATAACGGTTTGAAAAACGTTAAGTTAGACGGATCTAACCATTCTAAAAATGTTATCACCAATCGTTAATGCTGGCGTTCCCAAATTCCGACGTTGTTGCCGCGTAATTACGCGTTTTAAAAAGCATTATTGAAAGCCGCTCAAATTAAGTTACGCGGACTTACTGAAAATTATTCATTTTGAAATTTCTTATTGTCTATCGTTAGTGTCACAGTAAAAGTTTTAACATTAGTGCCGCATAATTTATGCATTTTATAACAAATTTTAGTATAATATCGCTTCACTTTATATTACAACAGAATTTAATAGCTCTCGCGTTGTTTGATGATCGCTTTGTTTTTGCGTTTTCTCTCGTTTTTTTCGTTTCAAGTGTTGAAATCAGAATCGACTTCAGAAAATTGCATAATCGAGACAAAAATGAAGATTGTAGGCTCTTTTCGATAAAAATCTCTACAGATAACAGTTAACCGCTTTTAACAAAATTTAAAATAAACGTTCTTTGTAATTCATTTAACTGTTTAAATTTTGGCACGATCGCG
This sequence comes from Androctonus mauritanicus, assembly GCA_011317285.2. NCBI lineage: Eukaryota > Metazoa > Arthropoda > Arachnida > Scorpiones > Buthidae > Androctonus > Androctonus mauritanicus. The sequence continues at coordinate 4,752 of WUQG02450434.1, read as the reverse complement.
TTAAAATGGAGTATAGAAGAGGATTTGTCTTTATGTAAGGCCTCTACAAATCACATCGTTCAATTGATTTTGACCAAACTTTGCACTGTAAATATTTGAACTCCTATGAAAATTTTTGCCTACTAAATCCAAAATAGTCCTTTTTGTCCTGAATTTTTACAGGTCGTATCGTTCAATGGATTTTGACACGATTTATACATTATTATAGAGGTTTATTACTCAGACCTTAAAAACTTCAATTCAATCAAATTAAAAAATAAATTGATTTAATGATGACTGCATCATTAACAATTTATGACTGAATTTTTTGAAATATTTTATCTAAAATAATAATAATAATGAAGCTAAGAATAATAAGAAATCGGAATATTTGTTACAATTTAGAAGCAACTAGTTATTGACTTAAATTAAGAAAATTAATATTACCAATATCGTTTCTAAATGATTCTGTTTAGACGACATTACAGATTTCTAATTTTGTAATGCTATACTTGACCTATTTTTCATATTAGATGATTTTTATTAGATACTAAAAATATAGACTTGTGAATATAACATAGTTGTTAAAATAAGCGGTACTAATGGTGGAACTGTAAGAATTTAACATAGCAACAATGGTGATAAAAAAAAATGATAAATTTCCCTAGCATGAAGTCATATTGGGCAGCCTGCTAGAAAGCATATTTACCATCTAAAACGTGTAAGTATTAACGATTAACTGTATATTTTAAAAGTAGGTCCACCTAACTTAATATATATAACATCAAGATTATTAAAAATTTAATAATTTTATAACATTATAAATAAATATTAAAAAAATTTGTGATTATATAAAATATTATCTTCATTAAGAAAAATGAATACTGTATTTAATTAAATAAAGATTAAATAGATAAAATCGAAAAAATGAAAATTTAAAACTTTCGATCGCTTTTTGACAGAAATACTAATTTATCTGCCATTTGATGTTTGTCGACCGGATATCGTGAACATTTTAACAAGTTTGATGACAGTAATCCCACAGAATTTATTATAAAATTGACGCTAATGACATGAAAGATTAAATAGCACCATTTTTCTTTTTGAGTCGATATTTTATTATTAAAATAAATTTTTAATAATAGAAATTAATATAAAAGTTTGTTCATTAATTAACTTTAAAATTTAGGATTTATATTGTTTTGACATGTAGAAAAATATTTAAAACTAATATGATTTAATAAAATAGATTTATAATTCTATGCGTCATTTACTTATTTAAAAAATTCTCTGGAGATTATAAAAAAATTGTCGCGCTAATGAAATTTTCTACTTTATACAATCAATAGAATTGGCTGTTATGCAGTAGTCAGTTGAAAATAAGCAGTAACGTGTAATAGTTTTTATTATCATTTTTTTGGTAATATACTTGGAAGGAATTCAGTGCTTCAAACTTTAAATCTGTATTTGAGCATTTACAGAAAAGTAAATCGAAAAAATATATATATAAAATTTTCGAAATTTATGCTAATGAGTAATAAGAATTTTCTGTTATCTTGCTTGTACGAAAATTGTCAAAAATATTTTATATGAAACTTTGTTCTTTGTTTATAACGAAATGATTTTTAGTTATTAATAAATGATGGTGGTGATAATTTGCAATTATAAATAAATTATAAAAACCTCTATTTTTATCAGAATTTGTAAGTACCCAAATTCATTATGTATTGCAATGGGTGTGTCTGTTTTGGCACTGTATTGGAATCGAGTTATTCTACACTTTTTGCGATGTCGTCGAAAAATTTTTAATTTCGTTAAGATTCGTAAGAAGCATCGAAAGTATGATTTCTGATTACATTAAAATGTACTTAAACCATCTAAAAAATCGAAATAGTTTTGATAAAATGATAGAATTAATATCGATTAATTTATAAATAATCCGACCTTCAGCGTTAACTTCGCGTCGTTGATTGCACTAACCTTCAATAGTTATTGTACTTAATTCGAATTATAGTATTTAGCCATCGTACTGGAAATTGTTTATTTTAGATTAATTTTGGTTTTGGTTTTTCTTGTATCTATTTAACGACATTAAAAAATTTATGCCATTAAATGGATACTGCATTATTCTGATAACCCGACTAATTTAAAATTAAAATAATATATGTATAATTAGAATAAAATTTAAATTGTTTTAATACAGTTAGTTTATTGAGTCCATTGACTTTTATTGATCACAGACCTTGGACCAGGTTAAACTATATATCAGCAATGTTGAGGTGAAGGACAAAACAATTACTATGTATGACTCTGATTAAATAATCGTTTCCGTAATTTAAAACAAATTAATAATTATTTTTAACGAAAATTTACTTACGTGTTTTTGTTAGTATAATTTGATAGATTCATCTGGTCGAACCACGTGGGTTTAGAGAAAACTGACAATAATCTGTTTGGATGCATATCGTTGACTGGCGGTAGTTGATAGGAAGTTATCCATTTATTCAGGTTTCCGTCATACGATGCTGATTTTGGATAATGTAATTTTGGTAAGAAGATAATATCGGAGGATCGAAGCGAAGCCATCTGTCTCAAATACCTGTGAACGACTGGTCAGCCTAGCTCTGTTTAATCGCAGGGTGGAGGTGTAGCTCGTTCTATGTAGCGTGATATGTCGCTATTACGTATTCTACGAACGGGCTTCTTTCGATATTCTTTCTTCATTTCGATTTTAGTCGCCATTCCCATTTGGAACTCAGTGCATGATAAGTCGTCATTTTCGATAAATATTCTATAATCTCTATTGTATTCACAAAATTTTGAGATCGTATCCGTTTCATATCATCCTCCGTGTGTAATAACAGTTTTTGGGTATACAATAGAAATATTAAAATTAACTTTAAACTGCTGGATAATTATTATGAAATTATATTAATTAAAGGTGACATTCTTTTTGGTTGTTTAATTGAAAAGTAATTTTGTTTACTTTATATTTCAAGTTAAATTATTTCAAAAGTTTTATTTATTAAATTTAATATAAGTTATAAATTGCAATAGTGTATTTTAATTAATGTAATTTCTTTTTAAAAGATCTCTACTGAAATATTAAAACATTTTATTATTTTTAACTATGAACTTTTATATTGATATACAGTATTTTAAAAACGTAGTTTCTTGTTATATTTTTGAAATAATTTTTATATATATACAAAGTTTCTCACTGGCAATAAAAAGGATAATCTTAACACATTATTACAAAATCAAATAATTTAACATTTATGATATTCTGATATTATATAGGCCTATATTAGGTACAAAATATTACTTTCAAAATGAATTTAATTTATTAAAGTATAATAGAGCAATTTCAATTAAAAGTTTATTGTAATTTTTTATTGCCTTATGCTTTTATAATAATAAAATAATAATTAATTTTGAGAATTTTCATGCAAACATTTACTTCAAAACTTAACATTAGAATAAGAATGAATAATAATAATTATACATTACTTACTAGCAATATAAGAAAAATTATTAACATTTGTTACTTGTAGATTATTAATTTTTTTTCTTGGCTTTGTGTTTTGCATCTAGCCAAAAATATCAAATTAAACTTTAAAAATAATGCATTTACAACAGTAATTGATTTTGACTAGATTAGAAACATTTCAACATCTTTGTTTAAATATTTCTCTTCTAATGCTCATTTATTATGTATTTGATATAAGGAATATAACTAGAAATAAGCAATAATAAATAAATCTCAATAACTCTGATAAAAAAAAATGAAGTTTTTATTAAATATCAATATTGTTTAATATTTGAATTTAAGACCATTTTTAAGAACAAACAAATTGCCTCACCAGAAAAAATTGATTATTACTATTACTACAAATAATAAATAATAGCACTTCTCACAGTTGTGAAAACTCTTAATAAACTATACTTTTATTTGCTAGCTAATGTTTTTGGTACATTGGTACAATCTTCAGGTTACATTTATTTGAAAATAATAAATTCAAACTTCTAACAGCTTACAGATCATATCACAATAAGACATTACTATTGTTACACATTAATATAAAAGATATACTAAAACATAATGAAATAAAATTAAATTATAGTACAATAATAAAATAAAATAGAAAAATAAAAATATATTACATAATATTACAAATATAAGATTCATGTGCATATAATCCAGAAGGGCATATTTAGTAAAAGCTATATGCCACATTTGATCACACTATTATATTTATGAAGTTCTGTTTTATTATTGGTGTTGTCTGTTACTTAATGCATCTATTGCTTAGTTCCATACTGCAGGTAGTTCTATATCCGGCCAGTCATTTAACAAATTCTTTTTCCCTTGCTTCCTCAATATTGATGTATTGACTGATGAACACATTAAAATTTCCATTTTAATCAATTAATTTATTCTCTGATTTATGGGTATTTTCTTGTAACATTTTATTTTCTTAAACCAGGGTTAAAAAATAATACAATTTGCAATCAAAATATTTTTTTAAATAATTTTTTTTAAATACATTTTTAAAAGTTAAAATTTATTTCCTTATCACAGTTTTTAAATTGATATGATCAAGGAATATAGTATAGATAGTCTTTGACTTATGATGAGTTTGTTTTGATAACTAATAAATCAAATTACTCAAAATGATCACAGTTTTTACAGAATTAAAAACTGTGCTTGCTTATTGTGCTTATTTGTCTTTTGAACTTTGAACTATTAGTAAGCAGTTGTATATGATTTTA
>WUQG02450423.1:0-12958 GCA_011317285.2 Androctonus mauritanicus | reverse complement strand
CCACCACTACCACCACAACTCCTAAACCAACAACAACAGAAGCTACCACGGTTCCACCTTCACCAACCACCACAACCACAACCACAACCACGACTTCTCTTCCACCGATGATCATGCTCGATGCTATGGTATCTATTCAAATGTTAGATCCGAAAACAGCTAAAGTTGCCTGGAGACCTTTTGAACCCCAAGAGAAAAAGTTTATTGATGGATACCGAATCAAATACAAGATGAAAGGAAAAAGCGATGACCAATGGAAAGTTACTCCTATGATACACCGTGACGTCACGTCGTATGTCTTAAGGGATTTAGAACCAAGCGCATCTTATATGGTAGATCTGGTTTTTACTACTCCTGAAGGATTGCCCACGCATTTAGTATCAAGCTCGCCTGTGGAAATGAGAATGCCCGAAGAATCAAAAGGTGAACATAACTTTTTAATCTGTTAATTAAGAAATGTTTTAATACGCAGTAATTTAATTCGATCAATATTTTCAGATAATTACGATTTCCAAGTTTTATTAAGACAGGATAAAGTCAGTCCTTATTCGTTAGAAGTATCATTATCTGGAGTCCCCGAACCGATTACTAAATACGTCCACGTGATTAGAATAAGTTATAAATCAGACAACGAAGAAGAACATCAAAATGTATTCAAAGTGCCAAAAACTCAGAGGATTAAATTGGAAGGACTCAAACCTGGTAGAAGGTAATTTTCTCTTTCAAGTGTTGTTTTCCTCCTGCTTTTAGTTTTCTCGATAACTTTATTTCTTTCCGTTTAATTTGCTCGTTTATCAAAAATAACTGTACTTAAAAATTAAACTGTAAACATATGTAAGAACAAGGAGAAATTTCGTTTCAGGTACAAAGCCTGGATGGATATTTATTTAACCAACGGAAAATCCCTATCATCTAACATTATCGATTTTATGACCAAGCCCGCTCCTCCAGAGTCACGTGCGAAGCAAGAGTTAACAAAACATGAAGGTACAATTAAAATTTACTATCGATTCTTCCAATTTGAAGTATCGATCTTCTTAAGAAACCTATTCATTGTTTGTTTTTTTTTTAGAAAAGAATGCCGAAGCTCTTCACAGTAGCTTAAGCGAAGACGAAAATAAAGCGTATTACATTGCACTGATTGTAGTAGCCATTGTTGCAGCAGTAGCGGGATTAGGATTCGTCGTTTTGTTAATAATACTATTGAAAAAACAATCGACTGCGAAAGCGCCGATTACTAGGAATTCTTCCGAATCTGCTTACGATAATCCTACTTACAAAGTAAGAAATTAAATCTCCCATCTTTATCATTTTATATATTTATTAATTATATATTTGAATGATATATATATATATTTTTAAATTTTATCCGTGTTTCATAAATATATTTTTTTAATGCTTGGTGTTTTTTTCTAGACGTATGACGGAGAAAGGTATGAGGAAAAGAACTCTGCTTAGCCTTGAAGCAGCAAGAGTCGATGCCAAGTCTGCGATTTCGCACATCGACTTGGAATCTGTAAATAGTAAATATGCAGAACGCATGCGTCCGATCGTTTTATCAGCAAGATCGCAGACTAATGGACCTCATAAGGGACAATACAAAAACATTCCCCCCTACAAATGTGCCTTAATCGAAGAGATCTTCCTAAAGTTATATTATTTGTACGTGTCCCCGGTGCGCATGAATATCTTTGAATTTGTCTTCCGTCATGTTTTAATTTATAACTAGTGGCATCACCCAGTGTTGCCTCTAGCGGTAGTTGTTCGAATTAGTCAGTTTTTTCTATCATAATCCTAACTATGTTATTATTTTTTTGATATACTTCTACCCAATAACTGATCTGTTTGAGAAAAGACTATGAGATGTATAAAGATAACTATAATAAAGAAAAATATGTAATTAACTATATTAAGATATTTTATATATGTATATATATATATTAACAATGCGGTATTTTTGTAAACACTTTTTTTACCAAACATTTTCTTTGTGACATTTAATATAATTACAAAAAAAAGATAAAAAAAAATGTTGGAGTTTTGCCACTTTAGAAGTGTTTGGCATTTTAATCACGCTGTTTTGTGACACAAATTACATTTCACTTACAAGTTTTATATATATTTTTTAATGATATATATTCGAAGAAATGTAAATCTACCATTTTTGGTCTGTTTAATAACATTTATATCGTCGTACAAAAGATTGATAATCCTTTTTATCGATACGTTATCTGCCAATTCGTTAGAACTGCAGACAATTTTTTTTGTTTTTTTTTCATATCATTGCATTTTTATGATAGAGCAAATCAATGCAGATATATGATTTATTACACAAAAAAATATGGAAGATATATAATTAAATGCACGATATTTTTATAACCCTTGTGTAAGCAAATCAAGTTACGTAAACGACTTTTAAAGTATTATCTTACTCGATTCTTAATAGAAAATTATTCGTAATTTAGAAAATTACTTTTATTTACACAAGCACGAGCTAAATTGGACTAATGCCACCATCTTTTATTTTTTTCCCCTCTCTTCTTTCTATTAGGGATATGAGCAAGTAGTGGCTGATCTCTCTCTCTCTCTCTCTCTCTATGTGTGTGTGTGTCTTTTTTTTCTCCTTAAGTAGGTCACGTAACGCAAACAATACTGAATTTTTTCCCTGAGAGAGTTTTATAATACAACGTTTAGCTTTAATTTAATAAAATATATAATCTCTTAGGTATGATAATATAAAATCGCATCGGACTTACTAAGAAGGTCACATACTTTATTTAAATGTCAAATGTTATGCAAGTCAAAGTTATAATTCAAATTACGAGTTTATAATTTAAGAAAATAAAATTTTGCTTTACAAACGAAGATATAATTCATCAACCGTATTTTGTCTGTAATTAATTCATTAAATGTAAATGTTGTTTGTATTAAATTCTATTAGCGAACACAGTACATATAGTTTTATTCTAAGAAAAAAAAAGGAATCATATAATCAGATTGTTGTAAAATCGAAAATATTCGCGTATCAGAAGTTGGGTAATTACAGAGAGATAAATAATCTGACGAATGTTGCGCTTAATGATAATTACTTTAACATGCAATCCTTAATAGTCTGTAGTAGTCCTATTATCAAAATACTTACAAGTCTAATTAGAATGACTGCAGAGTGTATGACAAACTGAACTTCTGATTTATTTAATAAATTATTTCTTTAGTCATTTTTTTATTAAAATTGATCCTATATATTTGCTTTGTTTGCTTATCTTTAAAAAATAAGTATCACAGAGCAACCGATTTTTAAATAATTGTTTGTTATTATCGAAAGCACATAAGTATTAATTTTGAAGTTCTATGCGTTCCTATTGCAAGATGGCGGCCACTCGAAATTTTAAAAAATCGATACACCGTATTTGAAAATATTTTAATCATATTTCACAAAAATTATATTATATATAATCATGTTTCTTGCCTGATTGTCTATTAGTCCGTCTGCAAAGTATCCGAAAAATAAAAAACAATTACATAGTATTCAAATTGTATGGAATTGTTTATAATTAGCCAAATTATATATCTGTTAATTATGAAGTTTTTATGTGTTCGTTATAAGATGGCAACTGTCTGTAAAAAATAGTTAATATTGTTGAAACTATCTCATTTGAATAATAATATGTTCATAAGAGAGGATATTTTTTTTGTAAAAAAATGGCCATAACATTATTTATTATCGATAAAAGCTTTATCTATATTTTTTATCTTTCGACAACAAAATACTGCTATTTTAAATAAATGTTAATACATTATATTGATATTCATTTAGTATGAACAAATTTTTGGAAGCGGTACCGAAATGTAATTATCTGTGATATATTAATTATGATATAATTCATTTCTGGACCACCGAAAAAAATTTGTGTTGATACTTTAACATTTTCTATTTGTTTAATAATGATAATTTGGCATTTCGGTTCGTGCACGCTAATATCCCGTTTTATTTTTATACAAATTTTTAACATTTATACCCACGTAAAAATCTCTTTATCTATCTATTTTTTTCCTTCTTCTTCTTTTATTATTATTTAATATTTATTTAAAGATGGAAATTCGGAAGTAGAAAAGAGTAAATAAATTCTTAATTTAATTCTAATTAGTATGGATAATTCGGATTTGAAATAAGAGTAGGTAGAGTATAATTAATTAAAATGTTTACGAAATTTAATTATGTTATGATAAACGTTCAACGTTTTTGGAAATATGTCGAAAATTTTCTGACAAAAATAAATTGACTTTATTAGACAGAAAGACATTTTGTCAGATCGCCATATGTTGGTCGCATTCGGTTTTTTTTTTTTTTTTCCTTTTTTTTACAAAATAAATATGTGTTATTCTTCAATAAATATTTTATTATTATTTTGACCTATATCAAAATAATAATAATAATAATTTGTAATTATTAAATAAATTAATTAATATTTTATTTAATATTATTTAATTTAAAATTTAAACAAGAAGCGCCTCTATCGTTTGAAATCGAAAATAAACAAATCGAATTATCGCAAACGTTTTAAACTCCTATTTTCGTATATACTTATATTAATTTTGACTTTTTATGAAAATTCTGTTCGGTTATGAGAAAAATTTTGGAAGAATGCCAATAATATTCTGCATTTTTATGATAGAAAAAAAAAGAAGGTATGATTGCTCCTGTTCTCAAAAATTTATATTAATATGATTTATTATTATCGACTGGTTTATCTTTCTGCGTTACATTACTTTATCATTAACGCGTTTAAATAAAATCGCCAGAGATATCGACAATAATGATTTTCATCAATCTTTGTAACAGAATCGATACCTCAAACAAATTTACCAAAATGTTTATTAAAAAAAAAAAAGAAAAATTTGTCAGTTATCCAACAAATCATGCATTGAAAGTCTAATATTCCGTATCGCATCGCTGTAATAAATGAACAAACACAAGATGACATTGATAAGAGTTTAATAAAATCCAATACGTATATAGGCATACATACATATATTTCCTGAGTTGGGCTGTCTAACGGAATTGCAGTTCACATATAGGGATACAAAAGCTTATATTATTAAGCTGAATGTCTTCTCATCCATGATCCGAAGACAAAAATATAGATTGCATATCAGCGTTCAGAGATTATGTTCAATCTCTAGTATTTTATCTAGGAAATCCTAGAATTTAATATTTTTTAACTTTAAAAACAATCACGTACTTTTTTTATTGAATATAAAATAAAATTTTTATTAATATTTATGCCGTGTATTTAAAAAATATATTTATACGAACAGAGAAACGTCTAAGAATATTTGACATTTATTTAATATTTATGCAATCCAAAACTATGCAATTATTTTAATTTTCTTGTTATCGCAGAGTCACACAAATTCGTAATTTTATGTGTGAATCGTGTCTCGGATTCTATAAATGGTAACAACAATCTCTGCCGGCATTATTCTTATCAGTAACTTGTTTAAAATGTTATTGATATTAGTAGAGAATAAAAATCTGAATTTTCGAGAAAATTAAGTAAAATGTCTAATAATATTTGTAAATAACACTTTTATATAATTAAAAAATAAATAAATAAAAATATTTTTCTATCATATTAGTTTTAGTCTCGTCAGTTTGGTGCCAGACATTAAAAGAAAATGCATTTTTATATATTATCAAATTTGAACAAATATTAAAAAAAAAATAATAATAATAATTGTGATATTAAATTTCAGAATGTTCGTATAAATAAGCATAATTTTTTTTCTTCAATAAATCTTATAAATATTAAAAGATTTAGTCAAGTTTTCTTGTTTAAATATTTACACAGTAATTAATAATGAAATAATTTATGTAATCATAAATTAATTTTTATCCGGCATGTTGTTTTTTTAACGGGTAATTAAGAATTGAAATTTTAATCGCCAAATAACTTTTTTAAACGTCATATAATTAAAGGAAAAGTAATTATTCTCGTTTTTGTTAATTTCTGTAATAAAATCAACTCGTATTCTTTCATTAAAATTCCTGATGTAGAGGAAAAAAAGGCGGGAAAACAAGCAGTACTTTCCTTATTGCACTTGTACCTGACAGGAATGCCATTTATCCAGGGGTAATACGCGTTACAGGAGTCATTTTCACGCAATTCTGTTTATTATTTCTGTCAACAGCTAACCCAGTGCTAAGATATTTTACGGAATATCTGGTGGATGTCATGGAAGATTTGCACGCACTTTTTGACAGGATAACTTTCTAGTTTATTTATAATTAAAAATACTGTTAAACCGATTTCCCTTTTCCCCCTCCTGTGTTTTTAATATCAAATTATTCTAAACATCTAGAAAAGTGTAGATAAATTTATTAGTATTCGATTTTTTCGACAGTTAGCAGTATGCGATGTTTTTATGCAATTTTTAATAATGATAGAAACGTCATTAGACTCCGCCCAATTTCCAGACGCATTGGCACCCTTTACTGAAGATTAACTATCAGAGGAAAGAATGAAAAAAAAGACAAAAATTTTTGTTTTGATCAAACCAAGCCAAGTTCGCATTAAATCGACATTTAAAAATGATAACGTTGTTAATAATTACTTATTAATGTGGATCGTTTAGCAGCGGGATTTTTACGCAGTTTATGAATAGTTCCAAAAATTTGTCATTCTTTACTTTGTGAATTTATGAATTCAAATATATTATTATTGACGATAATAGTTTTAAATTCAAAAATAAATTGAACTTCTTTGTCTTTTGTTACAAAGATAATGGCTTCTGAACAGTTCCACTTTATTTATTTCTGTAAATATTGTTAGTCGTTGTAAAGAGCTTTTATGATCAGTTCGGCTTTTAGGTTTTCAGACGAAAATATTCCCGTTGTGAAAAGAATTCTTTTCTATTAGTTTCCTTTGTTATAGAAGTAAAAATATAAAAAAAATATTCATGCACTAAAAAGATTTCGATTTTGAATAGATTAATTCATAAGAAAGGAAATTTTTTTTGGCACTCCCAAAAATGGAAGATGTTGGCCAAATTGCGGAGATATTTTCTCCTATTCGAAATTTAATTAAAATATTTGATTTTGTTCGTAATATATTCGCAAGTGGCGTGATATAATTCTAATTTCGTCGGTATAATATGGAAACTAGAAAATATGCACGCAATTTGATATAACACAGTTATTTCTGCGATCAATTGATGATATATTAAGACACATTTTGACTTTTGGGAATACTAAACTTCACGACATAGTCGGAGACGATTGACATCCATACAATAAAATGCGAACGTGCAAGTCACGATTTTAATTTACAGATAAGTTTATATCGTTTCATAATTCTTTAATGAATACGATTGAGGCGTATATACAGAAATAAATTAAAATATTGTATTTAAAATGGGGAATTTTGGCATTTCCATTGACGTATGACCGAATGACTTGATAGATATTGGTAGAGACTTTATAAAGATTAAGAATTGTTTTGACTCATTATTTAATAATAAAAAAATAAATAAAATTCGTTATAAATGCTAAGAAAACAGTAAAAAAGGTTAACATCACTTATTTATTTCAGAATTTCGGAATTCGCTCCGATGACTTTATCGTATCGTAGGATATAATATTTATATGACATTGCACTTCACGAATTTTTATATATTTTTGTTTATCGCGATATGTAGAGAATATTTAGTTCTTCCCTTATATTCTTGACCATATATTAACAAATAATATTCTGGCTTCTAGCAAATTTTCGTGTTTGTGAATATTCTCTAGGAAGAATAGAAAAATGTCAGAATTGATAAATTATGAAACAAAATGGAAAAACAGAGTTTGAATGATGATTCAGCCCATATTGGAAAGAAATCAGCAAATTCATCTCGTTATTTAGGCCATGACAGTATATTTCTTTTACGAATTTGTTTGTTTTCGTTGTTACACATTTTAATAATCTTTTCATTTTTTTTCTTTCTTTTTTTTATTTTTATAATAGGATCGTATCAATTTTTCTTCAAAATTATTAGTAAAAAATATATAATTGAAAAAGATAACAAAACGTAATTCGATTTGCTGTGCGAGAAGAAACATCAATCGCAACCTGTTAAAGTAACTAGTGAGTGCTCTTTGATTTATTAAAATCGCGTGAAAAGATTGCGAATATTAAATTATACTTTATTTATTTTTTCGATGATTAATAACTAACGTATTAGTTTGTAGAACGCTTGTCATTCTTTACATAAAATGTTTCTAAAAAGTTAAAAACATCTCTCGTTATCTGACTTTCGAGAGTCTAGTGCTCTACCGCTGGGTAGAATTGAATGCTTCGAAATTAATGAACTCCGGTTGCCTACTGACATTTATTGGATAAACCGTGACGCCATATCGAGGTCATTCTAGCAGAAATATCCGAACTCGCTTAGATTTTGTGCATCCCTTCTTGCACTCTACACTGCTGACCCTGTTCTAGCGTATTTACAATGCCAACATTGATTGTATTGTACAAAACAGGACAAAACAGAGATGCTGTGTCGTTGAGATAACACAGAGAAGCGTTCTGGATATGTTCCAAATTACTTTGAAGGTTGAGTCGAGAAAAGAAAAAGATGTTTTCGTCGATTTGGTTACAATTTCTAGTGTTATATGCTATCCAAGCTATTGGTTATAACAAGTACTTAAACCCGAAGGACTTTACAGAACTTTAACGTTGAACGAAAGTCGGATGATGATAGTTTCAAATTCAGTAATGTCCGCTATTAGTAGCTATTATTTAAAAGAACGAAACCGAAAAGTATTCTAATAGAATTTTAAGAATTTAGACCAAAACTTTTTTAAGAAGGAAATTCAACTATAGTAAAGAAAGGTAAACATGATGAATAACTTAAATTCGCAGTCTTTGACAAACAACTTTTTTTTTATTTCCCAATCGATCTTCAATTATTTATCATGGTTTTAAAGCGGGTCTAATATTTTATTTTTAAACGCGTCATTTATTTAAAAAGTTTTACTGTATCAAACCACTTAAGATTTTCTTCTTTTTCACACGTATAAACCGCATATGAATTTTAAAAACTGACATCAACAGTATAGCACATACATCAAAGATATATCGATTATTGAAATTTCTCTGGAGATATCTATCTTAAAATTTAAATATTAAAAAAATATATATACAGTATATATTATTATTAATATTAAAAATAGACTTATTGTTGATTATTTTATGGGAATATGATTTTAAGGGAAAATCCCTCAATGTTTTACAAATTGCAAATTTTTTTTATAAATTTTGCTACGTCACTCCAGTACATATGATGTAAAGCTACGTTACGTAAAGGCGAAGTGTTGCCACGTTTTAATTACGAGAATTTTTTCGCTCATTTGAGGAGAATATCTTTGAATTTTATACGTGTTTAATATATTTGTATAAGTTGTACATAAAAGATGAACCATCTACAAAGAATACTTTTTGGCAGAAGCTCAATGTCGTTACTTTACAACACCACGTTCATTCCTACAGAAGAACACTGGCGACATTTTGAGCGCTCAGAGAAAATTTTTTTCTGTCGCATATATACTACATAATATTGTTTTAAAGCAAATATAACCGAAAATAAACGATAATTTAATTTATTATGTTAAATTTACTAAATAAAAATTTTCGGAATCGGACCCCTATCGGTGAATTCATTAATATTTATTTCATATATATATTTATATACTCTACATGGAAATGGTCGATTTCCGATAACGTAAACGAACTCTACGAAATATTTTTAAAAATACACTTTTAATCGCGACGGAAAGATTTAATTTTCGAACGAAATCGAGAAGACCAAAAGAAAGAAAGTTTCTCTGCCCTTCTAAATATAACAGAGTTTCTTCCCCGCTAACAGTTCACCCCTCTACTGATGTTTGGAAAGTCCCTTACCCAAGATGCAATGGGAACTGTCGCTTTGGCAACGCAGACGACCATTTGTTGTCCAGATCGTTTGGAGAGGAAGGTGTAGTGCTGTCCGGTACTGAATCCTCTTTCGTTAAATACTTTTTTAGTTGTTTTTCTCTCCTTTTTTTCCTTCTTCTTCCTCAAAAAATGGACAGTCAGAGATAAATGGAAATACTTTAAATGAGAAAGTAATGTAGAAATAAGCAATCGGCGGAAAAGTAAGTAAAGATTTTTTTCCTTCCGACTCTTAAAAGTTGAAATTTTAACTTTGATCCTTCGTAAAATGATAAATGTTAAAAGTTGATAAAAATGTATTTTATATAATTTATAGTTAGTTTTAATTATCGTATAAACCATGAGAATCGGTTACACATTTATTTATGCTCTAACATTAAAAGATAGAACTTTTGAAATATTTATACGCTTACATATTTAGTAATTTATTACAGTAATTAAGTAAAAATAATGCGCAAGTTTACCGTGTATATAGCATACGATAAACAATTTTTTTGCATAACAAAAATGAAAAGCCGGTTAATGCTTACCAGCATAACATACAAGCCATTATGCTATACCGTACCGTATTTCGTACGATAACGGCAATCAAACATTACCGACTTAATTAATTTAAATATTTTTATCGGACCAAAGTCGCTGCATAAAATTTTAACTTTTATAACTCACAGCTCGTTATAAAATTTATCATCAATTAAAATTCTGATATTAAATGTATAAGCTATATGGAGTGCATCACTCTTTTATCATTCTGCTATCGTCTTTAAAATCTTATGCTATATCAAACGGATTTCAATCGATATTTTCTATCGTAGAAGGCACTCAATCTTCAGTTTTAATTCTTTACAAAAGATATATCATAAATTCATAACAATATATATATATTATTTTGTCTTTTGCTTACCGATTTACATCATTTCTAGTCTGTTTTCAATCGAGAGAAAAAAAGTCAATATTGAAAGTGCACATACCGGATAAACCGATGGTTATGAATATTATGCTACTTGTTTTCGTTTGATTTGAAATCATTCATCGGTTTAAAAGAGCATATTCACAAGTTTAAGACGAGAATCTCACGCACCATTACTGTTCGGATTTCTATGTAGTTCACTGTCGACACAAATAGATTGTACCGTTTTTGTTTCTCTTTATTTTCCCTTGACCCGTTTATTGTCTGAATAGCAAATAGCCAAATACCAAAAATATTATGCTTATGTTAGATTTAATCGAACAGTATTAAAATGTTCCTTTGCATTCATGTCGTGTTCTATTCATGATGTATATGAGGAGTTGATGAAGACAGAAATAGATTGGCCAGGAACACAGGTATGCTGGGTATCTTAAGTCAGCGGTTCTCACTTTAGCTAATTCTATTTAATAGAGAAATTCCGGTTAACTTTCTCGTCCTTGAATATGTATATTATAAGAAAAATAAAAGAATATATGTAGCAATATTCATATATTCGTTCACAATATACGATTATAGAGAAGACATTAGAACATCCTCACTGATTAGATTATTGGACTGTGTGGTTTTAATTAGGTGTCAGCGTTTCTTATCTCTAGACTGTAGTGTACTAGGATACACCGGAAAAGGAAAGAAAACGATGGGAGATAAGAAGAGGGAGAAAGATTTGATGGCTACTGCGACATGATAAATTTCGCAAATGAAACAAATATTGAAATTTTCAGTGTAGTTTAGGCACATAAATTTATGTTATAACGCATCTAATAGACGAAATTCACAAAGAAAATGTACAAAACAACACTAAAAAGTAATTACAGATTACTTTTTTTAAATCGACCTTGACGATTTGGATAAAGAAACGAATTAGTCAAAACGAAGTCGTTTATTTTTGAAGTGATCCTTAATGAAGAGAAAATCAATATAGCTCTTTTGTAATGACTATTCCAAAAATGAATGTTTTCTTATTATGAAACTTATTCTATTTGTTTTGATATCAGCTTATGACTACTAGTTTTTTCCCTGGGATTGAAGTTTATAACTAAATTGTCTGGAAGTACTTTGAACGATTCCTGTCATTTGAAAACACATATTTCTTCCTGTCACATGTTCAAGTTCTATTTCCTCTTCCGAGAAAATCATTATTTGCTTCCTCTTCCGGAAACAAATGTATTTCATCCATTTAATATATATATACTATATATATACTGTGCTATGAAATTTTTTATTTGCTAAATTTTCGCTTGTTCTTGAGGAAAAAGTTATTATTAATACAGTTCTTCACTTTAGGTGGTTGACTCCGAACCAGTTGGTTTCTATCTATATTTTGATTAAAATCCAACATGCACAATTAAACTTTGTTAAGAGAAATAAATTATTAATTTCATTGTTTATTTAAATTAATTAAAGATGTGACTCACGCTGATAAATTATTAATAGAATAAATATTTTGAAAACAAACTCATGATGTTGTTTTCGAATATCCCCAATTAGATTATTAATATCATTAATAGAATAAATAACAATTAAATATCAGTTGTGTTTTTTGCACTGTTTAACGATTTGCATTATTCTTAATAATAATAGAACTTTATTCAGATAGATTACATACACAATATGAAATAATGTATCTGTCTTATTACATTTGTTTTCTGGAAGAACACGCCTTTTCAGAGTGAAAGCACTCTTTTCAGAAGATTGTATCTAATTGACTAAATTATGATGCGTCACCTAAGTTTATTTCCTTCTTATTGTCACTTCCCTGTTTCCATAATAATCTATTTCGGTCGTCACCTGTTGCGACGCGTCATCTGTCGCATTACCAAACGTTTATCATTAAATCCTACAATCGCTTTATTATTCGACCGTTACCAACACAGTTTACTAATCCTATAATAAACTGACGTAACAGTTTTTCTAATAATTATCTTCCTTTTCTCTTACCTAAGGATAGAGGAAATTAACAAGACCGGTTTGGTTTATGATTTCGCCCACTAGTCGGTGTTGTTGTGCCAAAAAT